>SEYY01004870.1:7500-10000 GCA_009176605.1 Armadillidium nasatum | reverse complement strand
ATATATATATATTATTTTTTTTATTTTTATATATATATATATATATATATATATATATATAAATATAACCACTGTAATTAAAAATAATAAAAATAAAACACTAAAACGAAAGTAGGAACATAAGTGAAATGAGAAAACAAGAACAGAAAATGAAAATATAAAGAGTAAGTTTCGGAGATAAATCCTTTCTCCATCTTTAGACGCAACTGAGCAATAAGAAAATAAAATCATATTTCATACAGAAAATTCTACAAATTAGCCATTATTTAACTTATGAAAAGTCTTTTAAATATGGATTTCATAAAACCTACCAAATTTGCATCTAGTTTAAAATTTCCTTCATTTCATAAAAGCTCTATTTTGAATAAAAAGAAAATAAAAACATTGAGCGGGGCTTAATTGAACTGTGATTGGCTGAACCTGAAATGATCTCCATTTTATATAAATATTTATTTCCAGCTTAATAGGAACGAACTTTTGTTCACGACTGTACAAGTTTGCTATTACCTGACTTAGACTATTGACCATACTGGTACCGTACATCTGTCGATAAAATTTATTATTTAAGCTAGAAAATATTTTGCTTCATACAGATTTTTACAAGTTTAACAATGTTTTCAAGTGAAATAGGAAAATTACATTCATTAAGCTTAGTGGTGAGAAAATCTTAAAATTGTGGGATTGGTACATTTGTAAACAGATTAACTACAAAAAAAAACTTATTAAAATATGATTTTGTGGAATTTTGTTGTCGATTTTTTTCTTAAAGTCTAAACTATTTTTAATATTTGTTGTGGAAATAGTAGGCATTAGGGGGGATGGTGGGTATGCGAGCCATCTGCTAAGTTTTGTGAAATTGTCACCTTTGCAAATAATAATGGGTCTGAATGGGCACTTTTCTTTATGCAATTTTGGAATTCCATAAAAATGTGGGGTTGGTAACTGACAGTTTTTTTTATATATATCGCTTGGGAGTAATTTTCTAACATGATTTTTGAAAACAATATGTTTGGGAATTGATGGGATTACCTATTAGTAATTCGTATTTATTTCGATTACTGATCATTAATTCAGTTTTATTAATAATAGTCAGAATAATTCATTATAACAATGTCAGCTGCTTTATCTACTCGGCGAATAATAATAATAAAAAATTTTTTAATAGATTTTTTAAAGCTAATTGAAGACGCTTAGGGAAGTGCGAATAATTGTTCTAAAGTTTTCTTGCAATTGTTTCAATATATATACACTGCGAAAATTGTCCTAACGAATCGTTGTGACAAGTGGCAAAAATGTCACAACAAATTTTATCAATTATTTTCCTATTAGAAAATAAATAAATATTGTGCTTAACATGTCTTTTCTCTATTGAAAGTTTTACTGTGATATTTTAACCACTTGTCCCAAAGATTCGTTAGAAAAATTTGCAATTGCGGTATATATTATTATATAATATATATATATATATATATATATATATTATATATATATATATATATATATATATTATAATATATATATATATATATATATTATATATATATATATATATATATATTATATATATATATATATATAAAGTAAAGACTTATACATACATACATGAATAAAATAACAAATTCTTAAAAAAATTTGTTGATTTAATTAAGAAGTAATACCGATATTCGTATATGTGATTTGAGTTCCCTCATCTCTTGTCTCAGTCCTTCTGTAATGGCTCTCACTGCAAACTTTGTTGAGGCGTAGAATCTTGACGAAGTAAAGGGTGTCATAACGTGACCTGAAATACTGAATAATTATATTTTTATTAATTATATTAATTTTTAAAATTACTTATATTTTCAAGAGTAATTTAATATTTTTGAAAGATTCGAATTTGGATTATAGGTATCAAACTCTAAATTTATCAGTATATATTTATTATTATTATGTACAGTCGTGAACAAAAGTTCGTTCCTATTAAGCTGGAAATAAATATTTATATAAAATGGAGATCATCTCAGGTTCAGCCAATCACAGTTCAATTAAGCCCCTCTCAATGTTTTTATTTTCTTTTTATTCAAAATAGAGCTTTTATGAAATGATCTCCATTTTATATAAATATTTATTTCCAGCTTAATAGGAACGAACTTTTGTTCACGACTGTACCAAAGGACTCGAGACTCTGAACGTACCTATTAATATTAATGACATGACCGTCATCAACACCTCTTTCCCTCAAGGATGCAATTGCCAATTGTGAACATAGACATAAAGCTATAATGTTGACGTCTATCATTTCTCTCATTTCTTCAACGGTAGAATCTAAATATTTAAAAAATAATGAAGAGGTTATCCTACGTCTGGCAGTAAAAGATGATATAATGAAATTTTATCTTACGTCTGGCAGTTAAAATTTAATTTTATTGTCTTTTAGTAACTTTTTAAGAAAGAATTTGTAGAATGTAGTTAAAAATTATGAGGCAATTTAAAATCTTAGGAATATTATAATTTAGCAAAT
>SEYY01004870.1:0-2500 GCA_009176605.1 Armadillidium nasatum | reverse complement strand
TAAGAAACCTACGATTAGGAAATAATGTTTACATATTATATTGTTATTAAACTTTCATTAAAATCTAATTATTGTCCAATAATTTTTGAATGATCAATTATGAATATATTTATGTTACGCTCAAATATTAATAAAAACTAATATTAATTAATTCGCTTAATTATTATCATCACATTCCTAAACCGTTTTATTTATTTAACATTATTTTTAGAACTTAAAATACCTTTTTAAAATACGACGTGTTTAAACATTGTTATCTTTACAACTTCATTCAGTTATAAAGATAATCCGACTAAGAATTCAAACTATTTCAGATTTGGATTCTAAATCCTGCTCCGAATTTTCGAACCCTTGATTCCGGCCTAAAACCCGAATTTTACTCCACATCCCTAGATATACAGTAATACACTGCAAATATTGTCCTAACGAATCGTTGGGACAAGTAACAAAAATTTCACAACAAATTTTATAAGTTTTCTTATTAGAAAATAAATTGGTGAAGCAACTTTCTTATGCTTAACATGTCTTTCATCTATTGAAAATTTTACTGTTACATTTTTTGCTACTTATCCCAATTTTTGCAGTGTATTATTATCGAAATAAGCAAAGGAAAAAAATACATTTGCCGGAATGAAAACTTACTTCTACGTGAGGAGGAGCGCTGATGACGTGAAGAACTGAGGCAGCGACGTCTTCAGGTCGAAGAGGTTCAATTGAACTGTATAAATTTTTCGCTTTTTCTGGGTCTTTAAAAGCTCTGTAAGCGAACTCTGTATTCACTATACCAGGACTTACGGACTAAAATAAAAGTACAATATATATATATATATATATATATAATATATATATATATATATATATATATATATATATATATATATATATATATATATATATATATATAATATATATATATATATATATATATATATATATATATTAGGATGGCATCCGCATAAAATGATCCTCATCAAAAAATTACATCCGCTTCAAAATTAAACATCCGCAAATAAATAAATAATATATATCACTAATTAATATATATATATATATATATATATATATATATATATATATATATATATATATATATATATATATATATATATATATATATATATATATATATATATATATATATATATATATATATATTCCATACAAAGATGGAATATATTAAAATACTTCTCACTAATATCATCAGACACACTCTTCATTTTCCTACTGTACCCAAACAAAAAATAACCTAAAACTTTCGTATATAGGATCGCTTACATATTAACTTAATAGAAATATTCTTACTATAATTGAAGCTAAATTCCGCAATGACAGTTCATTCTTAGAAATTTTAACTCCCTCTCAATTCATACTTTCTTCCGACACAAGGAATCTCCCCCAATGCTTCTCAGATCCTCATTAATTTATTTATTTAATAAGTGTGCCAGTTGTAATGCGGCGTATTTAGACCAAACTGGTCTATAATTAAATGTGAGGCTTGATAAACATACGAGGAGTTTCCTTTAGAACAGACCTTCTTCTTTGCTCTCCTGTACAATCTACCATAAAAGACCATGGAGATACCCACCATTTTTATTCAACTTATTTCTCTATTCTTTAACATGCATCTCCCTTCTTGATCGTAGGATTTTGGAGTTTTGTTTATAAAAACTCATTACCAATCCTTAGTTAAATGATCAAGCATCTTTTATTGTCCTATTCACTCAATAATGAAAATCTTTTTCCCAGTAGAGTCCAGCCTATTTTTTATTTATATTATTTCAATATCAATATTATTACTATAATTTATTGAAACTATTACTGTTTATAAATATATTTTAGTTAATGAATTTATATTTTGATTGTATTTTAAAATAGAAATTTGTAAAATTTACTTTCTACTGAAGACGGACCGAGATACAGTGTGAAACGTTTACAATGTATTAAATGAGTATGTTTAAACCCTTAGTATTGGCTTTAACCTTTCTAATTACATTAAGGTTCACTAAGAAAGAAGCTATCTCAACTATAATATATATATATATATATATATATATATATATATATATATATATATATATATATATATATATATATATATATATATATATATATATATATATATATATATATATATATATATATATATATATATATATATATATACTCGTGTATATATCGCATGCATACATACATGAATAAAATAACATGGATTCTAAAAAAATTTTGGTGATTTAATTATGAAGTAATACCGATATTCGTATATGTGATTTGAGTTCTCTCATCTCTTGTCTCAATCCTTCTGTGATGGCTCTCACTGCAAACTTTGTTGAGGCGTAGAATCTTGACGAAGTAAGGGGTGTCATAACGTGACCTGAAGTACTGAATAATAATAAATAAGATTTTTATTACTTGTTATATTAATTTTTGAAAACGATTATATTTTCATGAGTAATATAATATTTTTGAAAAATATTCGAATTTGGATTACAGGAATTGAACT
>SEYY01004869.1:30000-35000 GCA_009176605.1 Armadillidium nasatum | reverse complement strand
CGGTGGCCGTCTACAACAGCTGCTATAGAACGACCAGAAAGGAAATCAGAGAGAAGGTCACAGAGAGAAGGATAGATTCCGAAAGAGGGAAGTTTGGAAATCAAAGCTTTGTGCCAGACTCTATCGAAAGCTTTCGATATGTCCAGCGCAACAGCAAAAGATTCACCGAAATGCCGAAGAGCGGAGGACCAAGAGTCAGAGAGAAGGGAAAGAAGATCACCAGTAGAGCGTTTCTTTCGAAGCCATACTGGCGATCTGAGATAAGATTAGAAGAATTGAGATGTTTCCAAATCTTCCTGTTAAGGATAGATTCGAAAACTTTAGAAAGAACGGAGGTAAAGAAATAGGACGATAGTTAGAGGGCTGAGAGGGGTCCCCCTTCTTCGGCACAGGTTGAATGAGTGCACGTTTCCAGCAAGAAGGGAAGGTTGAAGTAGAAAGACATAGACGAAATAGTTTACCAAGGCAGGGTGCAAGCTCGGAGCACAAGTTTTGAGAACCACAGGAGGGATACCATACGCCTTCTTAGTGTTAAGCTCAGAGAGAGCAGAAGTGACGTCTTTAGAAGAAATTACAATTTTAGGCATAAATGAGTTAGAGGGGGTTGAAGGAGTAGGAACAGCTCCGGAATCGTCTAGGGTTGAATTTAAGGCAAAAGTTTGAGCAAAGAGTTCAGCTTTAGAGGAAGGCAAAACGGCAGTTGAACCGTCAGAAGATACTAGAGGAGGGAAAGAGGAAGAAGCAAAGTTAGAGTTGACATTTTTTGCAAAATGCCAGAAAGGGCGAGAGGAAAAGGACAGAAAGATTATTATTTGCACGGAGAAAAGATTTTTAGCACGATTCCGGGATGAAATATAAGTTGCATGAGATTCTGGAGTTTGAAGACGACGGTAGTCCCTGAAGGCAGCATCCCTGCGGCGGATAGCACGAGAACAAGCAGAGTTAAACCAAGGTTTATTAGGTTTAGTGGAAGGGAAAGAATATGGAATGTACGCCTCCATGCCAGAGAGAATCACCTCAGTTATGCGCTCAGCGCATTCCGAGGGGACCCCTCCCACGGAAACAGTAATCATTCCATGGAAAATCAGAAAAGTACGACCGCAAGTCAGACCAGTTAGTGGCACCGAAATGCCAGAAACGTCTCCTCGCCGAGGCGGGGGCCGTTCTTGCGGAAGACTTGAAGAGACAGACAAGATACGGAGAAAGAAGATGATCGGATGAACCCAGAGGAGGAAAGAGTTTAACAGTATAAGGAGAAGGATTAGAAGTTAGAAAAAGGTCTAGAATGTTGGGTTCATCCCCAAGACGTCAGGATACGGTAGGAGTTGCTCAACCTCAGGTTGTTTTGGATAGAAAATTGGAAGGCGAGTTCACCAGCTAGATCTTGAGAACTAGATGAAAGCCATTGGCGGTGGTGAACATTGAAATCACCTAAAATGATGATTTCAGAGAAAGGAGAAGAAGAAAGAATGTGTTCTATTTTGGAGTTAAGATAGTCGAAGAATTTTGGATAGTCTGTAGAGTTAGGGATAAGTAGACAGAAAAAATGAATTTAGTCGTAGAATTGCAAGAAAGTTTGAGCCATAAAGATGAGAATTCAGAAGACTCCAAATTAGAGACACGAGAACAGAACAACATCGTTGCGCACATATGCGCAACATCCGCCTTTGGCTGAAAATTGAGATAGAGACAGTAGGAGGAAACAGAGTAGGGTTTGCTGTCAGAGCACTCAGACACCTGAGTTTCAGTTAAGACAAGAAATGAGGTCTAGAAGAAGAGAGGTGGTGTTCACAAAGTGGAAATTAGAAAAAAGACCGCGAATGTTGCAGAAATTAATGAAAAACGAAGACCGTGCACCAGGGCAAGCCGGCATAGAGGTCTTGGTGGCGCCAACCCCATCACCGGAGGCCACCAACTCCCAAGTGGTGATGGGGAAGGAGTAGATGAGGGGCTATATTTGGAATCCGCCCCTCTTGGATTCTCCGAGCAGATTTATTTTGCCATTTTGATTCATTTAATAGGTAATGTAAGTGTAAGCGTTTGTAAATATTGTAGACACATGTGAAGAAGGAGGAAGGTTGGAGCATAGCACTCCAATGTGATCAAGGGTACACTAGAGACCCTCTGAGAAGATGAAACGCGAAAAGGAACGAACCAAAGGGCAATAGTGAAACGGAATGGTCTAGCCATCCTATCACTCCGTGGGTATGCCCAATGGGGGTACTTGCATCACTTCGGACGGCGCTACGTCCTCCCCATAAAATATATATATATATATATATATATATATATATATATATATATATATATATATATATATATATATATATATATATATATATATATATATATATATATATATGTGTGTGTGTGTGTGTGTGTGTGTGTGTGTGTGTTTAAGGAAATAAAAATTATTTCGATCTCAGCTTAAAACAATTGCAGAGCGCTATACTTTTGACAATAACAAAAAAAAATTTATTATTGTAATCATTTTTAATAATTTTTCATTATGCAATCAGGTTAAAATATATAATGAGAAAGTAATAGAATTGTCAATTCATTAATTAGAAAAGCAATTCCCTTTTTTGAGACTCAACAGAAAAGGGTCACTACAATCATAAATAAATATTCTATTGAATACTTATAATTGAATACTATTTTCTGTTGTGTCGCAGAATACGCAGAATACGCATATTTACAAAAGAGAAGAATGGAATAGAGTGCGAGATTAAAATCGTTGATGAGACGAAAAGCCATAGACCACTCCTTTTCAAGAAAAATCTCTATGTTCCGTGGGACATACTCATATATGACATATTAATATATACTCATATATGGCATAATAA
This sequence comes from Armadillidium nasatum, assembly GCA_009176605.1. NCBI lineage: Eukaryota > Metazoa > Arthropoda > Malacostraca > Isopoda > Armadillidiidae > Armadillidium > Armadillidium nasatum. Next base: position 32,154 of record SEYY01004869.1, on the reverse strand, counting down.
TAGCATAGTAGATCCTTCCGCAACTTAGTAGGTAGATCCTTCCAACACCTACATTCTTCCCTTTCAAGAAAAATCCTATAGTCTTATGTAAGTTATATGACATACTAATAGTGTAGTAGATCCTTCCACAACTTAGTAAGTAGATAGTAGATCCTTACAACTCCTAAATTCCTCCCTTTAAGGAAAAATCCTTTTTTTATGACATACTAATAGTACAGTAGATCCTTCCGCAAATTAGTTTATAGCTTACAGTGGATCCTCCCTTTCAAGAAAAATCCTAGTCTTATATGACATCCTAATGGTTTACCACTCACGGGGCAGAGCCCTTTTCAAGTATATTAGACTCTTCCATAATAGATGGTAGATCTTTCTACTAAGTTTTGGACTCAGTCCTTTTGAGAAAGTTCCTTATATCCCATGGAGCATACTCGTAGCAAAGTAGATCCTTCCACAACTTAGTATAGTAGATGGTAGATTCTTCCAAGTCTTAGACTCCACCTTTTCAAGAAAAATCCTTATGTCTCATCTGACATAGAAGAGTAATTCTTCCATAACATTTCGTGTCCAAAGTTCTACGTCATCTTTGCTTAAAATAATAATAATAATTATAATAATAATAATAATAATAATAATAATAATAATAATAATAATAATAATAATAATAATAATAATTGAAATCCTAATACCTATTAATTTTGTCAATAATCTTCAGTACACTGCAAAAATTGTCCTAACGAATCGTTGGGACAAGTAGCAAAAAATGTAACAGTAAATAGAGAAAAGACATGTCAAGCATAAGAAAAGTCGCTTCAACGATTTATTTTCTAATAGGAAAATAATTGAAATCATTTGTTTTGACATTTTTACCACTTGTATTTTTACAGAGTGGCTTTGCGAAAACCTGATTTAAAATAAGCAATTTTATATTTTATATAATTTTATTTAAATAATGACGCTACTATTTATTTTATTTAAATTATTATTATATAATAAATTATATTATAATAATAATAATAATAATAATAATAATAATAATAATAATAATAATAATAATAATAATAAACAATAAAATAACAAAATAATAATTAACAATAATAATAGTAATAATAATACTAATAAAATAAAATTAATATAATAATATTTAAATAATAATATAATCAACATAGTATAAATTAAAATAATAGCAATAATAAAGATAACTGAATTTAAGAATTAAATAAAAATAAGAATTAAAAAAAAAATATTACAATAATAGTAATAATTTATTCAAAATAAATAAAATAATAATGCAAATAATAAAAATTAATATTAATGGTAATATATGAAATAATAAACGTTAAATGGTAATTAAACTAATAATAATAATAAATAAAAATGATGATAATATAAATAACATAAAAATAATAATTATAATAATAATGATAAGAATTATAATAGAAATAAAATAAAAATAAAAATAATTATAATATTAGTAACAATAATAATAATAATAATAATAATAATAATAATAATAATAATAATAATAATAATAATAATAATAATAATAATAAAAATAATAATAATAAAAATAAAAATAATAATAATAATAATAATAATAATAATAATAATAATAATAATAATAATAATAATAATAATAATAATAATAATAATAATAATAATAATAATAATAATAATAATAATAATAATAATAATAATAACAATGCAGTCTACCAATTTAAAAGAGCCCTTTAAATTTTAAATTAGCAACGCATATATATATTTACATTGCACTAAAAATTAACATAATACTTTTGTCGATTCTTTGCACTTTTAATTAAAAGAAAGTTTTAATTAAGCTACTGTAAATACATTTTATAAATGCAATGTTAAGAAAAGTAAAGAATAAGGTAATATATATATATATATATATATATATATATATATATATATATATATATATATATATATATATATATATATATATATATATATATATATATATATATATATATATCTATATTCTGAATCTCTTAAACTTTTTTTTTTTTTTTTTTTTTTTATTACAAAGTTCACACCTCACGGGCATTGCCCTATTCGAGAACAGGTACATTTCTATATAGATAGTATATTTCTACAATCCCCAAGTGGGATTGAACCAGCGCCCTCAAGCACGCG
>SEYY01004869.1:20000-25000 GCA_009176605.1 Armadillidium nasatum | reverse complement strand
ATATAATAAAGTGAATACTTTCTTTTTACTTCCGTTTTAAAATATTTTCTTAAATAATGCACAGTACAGGAAAAGGAATCTTATATTTAAATAATGAGCTTTGTTATACTAGTGTAAGATATATATATATATATATATATATATATATATATATATATATATATATATATATATATATATATATATATATATATATATATATATATATATATATATATATATATATATATATATATATATATATATTATATAACTTTAACTATATATATATATATATATATATATATATATATTATATATATATATATATATATATATATATATATATATATATATATATATATATATATATATATATATATATATATATATATATATATATATATATATATATATATATATATATATATATATATATATATATATATATATATATATATATATATATATATATATATATATATATATATATATATATGAACCTGACCGGTGTCCTGGCCCCTGCAAACAATGGCCATTTTAAAATGCTGACCCTGGGAAAACCGGGGGTTTGCCTGCCGGGGTTAAAATGAGCAAATTATACTTGAGGGGACAAGTCCAATTTCAGAAAAATTTTTTTTTTTTAATTTTCCAGCCGATTTTCCTGAAAGTTTTCTTTGTATATTAGTTTTTTTTTCCCTGTGAAAATGAAAAAAAGTCCTATTTCTAGCGTTTTTCTGAGTCTATAACTGCTAAAAAAAATTTTTTTTTTAGCAAATTTACTGACCCTACAGTTTTTTTTCAAATGAATGAGCAGTGTGCCAAATCACTTTTTGGGAATAACCTGCATGTGTGACTGTATGTTATGAAATTTGGATTCTAATATTCAAAGAATATATAGGAAAAAAATAGTAAAGATAATAGAATAAAAGTATATTTTTTTTTTTTTTTTTTTTTTTTAAAAGATACGGGGCCCTAGAAAAAATAGTAGGTCCCGAAGATTTCAAGCAAGTCAATACTTTAGTTTAGAAGTAGAACAGTATATTAAACAAGCTCTTTTATTTTAGGGTACGTATATTTCACAAGGTTTTTATTTAATAATAATAATAATAATAATAATAATAATAATAATAACAATAATAATAATAATAATTATAATAATAATAAAGATGGAGAGGATAAGTAATAAGGATTGTGGAAGAATTAGTAATAATAATTTCATCGGATAATGTATTCAACAAGATGAGTGGGATGTATATTAAACAAGCTCTATATTTTACCGGATCATATATTTCCCAAGGTAAGAACAGTTAAACCTACGGATGTGGGTGATGGTGCGGGCATGTGTGCTGGTGCGAGTGTGGTGTGGAGGGGTGAGAATACCTGCGAGGGGGGGGGATGTCTTGAGAGAGGCAAGCTGCTTACGTGTCTTAACGAGAATGGGACTAAGCCCCTTTGCGGGTAAACTCCCCTATACTCCTATTAGGGAGGCTCATATCCTTTCACATGCTTACGCGCATATGTTAATAATTATTTACTTTTTCTAAGTTTTAAATGATTTTTTTTTTTTTAATAATTTTTTTTATTTTTATTTTAATTTTTTTATTTTTGGGGGAGAGAACAGGGTCTGGAGAGGGTTGGACCTTCAGAGGTATGATACTGGTTTTGTGTGTATGTATATATATATATATATATATATATATATATATATATATATATATATATATATATATATATATATATATATATATATATATATATATATATATTATATATATATATATATATATATATATATATATATATATATATATATATATATATATATATATATATATATATATATATATATATATATATATATATATATATATATATATATATATATATATATATATATATATATATATATTTGAAACATTGCTATACACCCATATATTAATTATTATCATCTTCTCGAAAAAAAATTTACGAAAATTTTTTTTTGCAACATTGCATGCAACATCCGTTCTACGAAATGGACCTGCTACTACTCACGATGTATGAAGAAATCTGTATAGAAAAAATGTGAAAAAATTTTTATTTTAAACAAATTAATTTTCAAACTTTTTTATTAAAATGTAAACAAAGTTTGACCGAGAGAGAGAGAGAGAGAGAGAGAGAGAGAGAGAGAGAGAGAGAGAGAGAGAGAGAGAGAGAGAGAGAGAGAGAGAGAGAGAGAGAGAGAGAGAGAGAGAGGAGAGAGAGAGAGAGAGAGAGAGAGAGAGAGAGAGAGAGAGAGAGAGAGAGAGAGAGAGAGAGAGAGAGAGAGAGAGAGAGAGAGAGAGAGAGAGAGAGAGAGAGAGAGAGAGAGAGAGAGAGAGAGAGAGAGAGATTTAAGAAATGATATATATATACATAAATACATATACATGCATACACACATACGTAGATTAAATACACACATACATAAATGCATTCATACACACATATATGCATACTAAAGTGAAAGAAAGAAAGAGTGAATGAGCAAAAAATAGAAAAATTTATCATAAAAATATTATAAACTTCTCTTGAGTGTAGTAAGTGTAGTGATGCATTTCCAGTCTTTGAAACAAATTTTTTTTTTTTTTTTTTTTTTTTTTTTTTTTTTTTTGGCAAATAGTTAATAACAAGAAATTTGTTTAAATTAAAGTGTAAGTATCAAAATTATCAGCAATACAATAATGCACGACGATTTTATTTATATATATATATATATATATATATATATATATATATATATATATATATATATATATATATATATATATATATATATATATATATATATATATATATATATATAAGGGTATGTGTGTGTGTTCCTTAAAACACCAAGAGTACATGCATGGCAAATGAACATGTTTCCACAGGGTGCTTCTTCCCTTTACCTCCCGACCTGTGGGTGGCGGCGATAAATATAATTGATATATATCGATGTAATATCGATTATTATTTATGACCTTCATAGGACAAATTAATTAGGTATTGTACAATAGAAAAGATTATTATATATATATATATATATATATATATATATATATATATATATATATATATATATATATATATATATATATATATATATATATATATATATATATATATATATATATATATAGTACTCGTATACACACACATACACGAAAGGGAATAATATTTTGAAATCGTTTGGTCAAGATAAAAATATTTAGAAAAAAATTTTCCGTAAAAACAAATAGATTTATTTATGACAGTTTTAACGGTCGTAAACACAGGAAGACTTAAAAGTAGCTTTGAAAAAAAAAAAAAAAAAAAGGTAAATATATAATATATATATATATATATATATATATATATATTATATATATATATATATATATATATATATATATTATATATATATATATATATATATATATATATATATATTATATAATATTATATATAATATAAACGGAATAGGTTCGTTCCATGGCCTTTGCCTACCTGAATATATAATATATATATATATATATATATATATATATATATATATATATATATATATATATATATATATATATATATATATATATATATATATATATATATATATATATATATATATATATCCAGGTGGGTAAAGGCCATGGGCAGAACCTTTTCCGTTTCATGTTCCCACTCATATTCTTGTTTAAAAATGAGTTTTAATAGAACCCAAATGGAATGAAGCTTTGTTGCATATTATCAGGAAATGGAAATTTAAAATAAAAGAAGCAGGAAGCTGTAATATTTAAAGATCTGTCTTAAAAACACCTTATGAAATTTTAAAGGTTCACGGGTGCATACATTATATTAACAAATCTAATGTGATATTGCACTCAAAGAAAATAAATGGTCCTTCTAAATTACACAATTCAACTTCCACCCTTCAAATAAATTAATTTAGATTAGGTTAGGTTATACTTGATTAGGTTAGGTTAGGTTATTCTAGGTTAGATTAGGTTAGGTAATTCTAGTTTACGTTAGATTAGGTTAGGTTAAGTTAGGTTATTAGGTTTATATATATATATATATATATATATATATATATATATATATATATATATATATATATATATATATATATATATATATATATATATATATATATATATATATATATTCTTTAAAAACTATTTTAAACATTGGTTATACATACACAAAAATAAAATTCACCCTTATAAAAGATTATTGTACAGTATCATCACACTATGAACAAAAAATTACACACACAAGCATACACTCTATATCAACTAAGATCATACATACACACATACACACTCAAATACGCAGAAGTTATGTAAGAGAATTTTCCCCTATTTCTGTGGGAGGAGGGGGAGCGGGGGAGGATGGAAAAAAAAATAGTTTTAAACAAACTTAAATCTCACGTTCACATTTCGTATTTATAGACCCTTGTTTAACTTGGGGGAAAACTCACTGCATTTTTCACAGTATATATATATATATATATATATATATATATATATATATATATATATATATATATATATAATATATATATATATATATATATATATATATATATATATATATATATATATATATATATATATATATTATATATATAATATATTATATATATATATATATATATATAATATATATATATATATATATATATATATATATATATATATATATATATATATATATATATATATATATATATATATATATATATATATATATATATATATATATATATATATATATATGAGTCCTTGTCTATTATACAACACCAAAACAATTTGTCCGTTTTCATTTGTAATGCAAATTGCAAAATATTATGCGATATTGTTAATAATTACATCAATATATCGATTACAGATTACATTTTATCACCACTCACGGGTCAAGTGGTATGGGGTGCTCTGACCCGGTAGAAGCATGATTCTCTGCCATGTATACATTTTTGACGTTATAAAACCGACAAGTACAAGGACCTAAGAGCATATATAAGTTCAAAAACCTCAAAC
>SEYY01004869.1:12500-15000 GCA_009176605.1 Armadillidium nasatum | reverse complement strand
AGAGAGAGAGAGAGAGAGAGAGAGAGAGAGAGAGAGAGAGAGAGAGAGAGAGAGAGAGAGAGAGAGAGAGAGAGAGAGAGAGAGAGAGAGAGAGAGAGAGAGAGAGAGAGAGAGAGAGAGAGAGAGAGAGAGAGAGAGAGAATATACCACAAAGACAGTTCCTTAATTAAAATATGCCCCGAAGTATTTTATTAACAATAAACTTTATCATTTTTATACAGTATAAAGTTAGCCAGTAATCTAAATAAAGAAGTAAAAAAAACATTAAATAAAATACAAAATAAACAAAAAAAATATATAAAAAAAACCAGTCGGCGTACCGTAATTTCTTCTGCAAATAAAAAGAGATATCCTTAACTGCCGGTGCTCATTCTAACGCCGTATTTTAATCCTAAAAACTTCATCTCAACATTAAAAGACAACTTTATAAGTCGTTATTTTAATCTTATTTTTAATAAGAAGGTTCCAACATCAAATAATGGCGCGGAGAAATTAGGCCTAACTTTACGTGTGAGCTCAACGGGGGAGGGAAGTAATAATAACACCGCACAAATAAACACACAAACCCAAGTTTATTCTTATCACAAGCTCATTTTGCATTCATCGCTGTAATGAATAGTGAAGTTCCTTTTTTTTTCTTTAAACTCCTCAAAAGGGCAAAAAGGATTCCATTTGAAAGATCCTTTTTATAATGATACTAATCTTAGAATAAAAAAGTAACAGCCATAAACGACTCTTCAGTGTGATAAGACTAACTCCCACAAAAGGGAAAAAATCGCCAAATAAGGGAAAAATCATTTTAAATTGTTAACAAGTATATTAAAAAACTATAATTAATTAAGACGAATTAAAATAAGCCATTAATTAATTTATTATATGTAATTAAATTTAGAAATTGAAAACGACATATTATATAGCTAATATAATTAATAATATTTTATCACAAGTAATAAAAATTATTTACATAAATTAAAAGCGATGACAAATTCCCAAAAAAGAGAAAAATCTCTAAATAAGGGAAAATCTACAAAATTCTTAGCAAATATATTAAAATAAAACTTTAATTACTTAATTAATAAGATAAATTAAAATATCCTTAATTAATTATATATAATTAAATGAAGTAACTGAAAAAACTATATTTAATAAATTTAAGATAAGTAAAATATTTTATCATAAGTAATTAAATTTATTAACATAAATAATTATTTTCATTATTATTTAACAACCATATAAGCCACTGAAAAATTCATTAAAAATTTACAAATTTGTTACTAGTACTCCCCAAATACCTCTTCACTGTAAAATTTAGAATATATAGTAGTTCCTCAAACTATATAAGGAAAAATAATTGTTTCTACTTAATGTCTGGTAAGTATTACATACAAAGAAGTGTTCTGAAAAGAAAGAGTGAACTAAAAAAGATTTATGTTTTTACACACAAACCAGCAAATTACCTTCTGTTGTAAACATGAATTAATTACTTGAGGTATATATTAGGAGAGAGAGTGAAAGAATTGAAGACAGATGTAGATTTTAAGAAAAATAGAAAGATAGATACAGATATATTAAGAAAATTCTACATTTTGAGAAATAGAAAAAACATATGAAAATAAGAAGATAGAAAGAAATATTAAATGAAAAGAAAATAAAGACAGATAGATAAATAGATAAAAATTTGTATCAGACATAGAAAGAGAAAAAAATGAAATAAATTGAAAAAGAAATAGCAAAGGAAGATAGGTAGATAGATAGAAGGACTGATAGATAGATAGATAGATTAACAGATAAATAAATAGATAGATATTTAGATGGATAGATTAACAGATAAATAAATAGATAGATGGAAGGATAAATAGATACATGCATACATACATACATAGGTAAAGTAAATGCAAAATATATATAGATAGTGACATATACGAGAACATAGACTATAAATACTGGAGCAAAAAAATAAAAAATAAAAAAAATCTATAACGCTACCCAATTATTAAAATTTTCGAACATGTAATTTTCAAAGGAAGAAAAAGAAATAAAAAGAAATATTTTTAAACGATGAAATACGTGTAGAATAAATTATATAATGAGTTTGAGTTTGCTCTTTTTAATTATTTTTAAAATGGTTTCTTTTATTTTTCCTATATTTAGTTATTTTTATTATTATTTTTTTTTTAAATTAAATTAAAAAAAAAAAAAAATTTTAAAAAAAAATTAATCGTATTATTAACATTATTATTATTATTAATATCATTATTATTATTTATTATTATTATTATTATTATTATTATTATTATTATTATTATTATTATTAATATCATTATTATTATTATTTATTTATTAATATCATCATCATCATTATTCTTATTATTATATTATTATTACTTATTATTATTTATTATTATCATAATTATTATTTTTATTATTATCAAACCGTATATTTATTATCATAAATATTAAAAAAATAATTCTTTAAAAGCCATTTTTTCCTTTATCTATC
>SEYY01004869.1:0-10000 GCA_009176605.1 Armadillidium nasatum | reverse complement strand
CTGAGATACATAGCAATACTAATATATATATATATATATATATATATATATATATATATATATATATATATATATATATATATATATATATATATATATATATATATATATATATATATATATATATATATATATATATATATATATATATATATATATATATATATATATATATATATATATATATATATATATATATATATATATATATATATATATATATATATATATATATATATATATATATATATATATATATATATATATATATATATATATATATATATATATATATATATATATATATATATATATATATATATATATATATATATATATATATATATATATATATACAGAATATATTAAAAATAAAAAAATAAGAGACTGGAGGTTAGATTTTAACTGTGTGAACAAATTATCTAAAAATCTTATCCCGTTATTCTAGTCAAAAATTAATTTTAATAACAAAATAAAACAAAGTTGTCAAATTAAACGGTACAATGTATAAATCTTATAAAACACACACACACCTGAAAAACGCAAATATGTCTACGGTGGTTCAAACGGTAGAGTAATTGACTCACGTGGGAATACTAGGTATATATATTCTACCTATATAGGAAAAAAATAAATAAATGAAAAAAATATACCTCGAACCACCTATACATAAGAATCATTCTTGTATGCGAGTATGCTTCTTGAAAGTGGCTTATAAGCCTAATCTATTATGTCATAGTATAGTTATTTTGGTGATTTTATAGTAGACGGTGATCAAATTTGAAGAGACAAATGCATGGCACGTGCATGTACATGGGTATGTAAATATCCCAGACCCGTGAATGGTGGTAACGAACTAGTTAAATTAACATTTGCCAGACCGCATCCTATAGAACAAGCAAAAATACAGGATGCATACCATAGTTGTACAATGCAAAAATTGTCCTAAGCGAATCGTTGGAACAAACTGGCAAAAATGTCACAATAAAATTTTCAATAGAGAGAAAAGACATGTTAAGCAAAGAAAGTCGCTTCACCGAGTTATTTTCTGTTAAGAAAATAACTGAAAAAAAAATTTTTTTTATTGAGACATTTTTTTGCCACTTGTTCCAACGATTCGTTAGGACAATTTTTACAAGTGTACCGTTGTTTTGTAATTTAGTATTTGTAGCTCCTTTCTTCAAAATAAGTTGGTAGTTATTTATTTTTTATCTTGCAGAAACATGCAAGCTTCATGAATTACTCATGCATTTAATTTTAAATATAGAATTACATAATAATATATATATATATATATATATATATATATATATATATATATATATATATATATATATATATATATATATATATATATATATATATATATATATATATATATATATATATATATATATATATATATATATATATATATATATATATATATATATATATATATATATATATATATATATATATATATATATATATATATATATATATATATATATATATATATATATATATATATATATATATATATATATATATATATATATTATATATATATATATATATATATATATATATATATATATATATATATATATATATATATTATATTATATATATAAGAGAGATCGGGATGAAAGTGACTTTGTCACATTGCGAGATATTTGTTCTACGCACATATGTTTATTTTGCCGTTTTTTGAAACTCTCTCTCTCTCTCTCTCTCTCTTTCCTCTTCAGTTTATCTTTCTCTCTTTCCCTTTCTTTTCTTTTACAGTTCATTTCTCTCTCTCTCTCTTTCCCTTTCTTTCCTCTTCAGTTTATCTTTCTCTCTTTCTCTTTTCTTTTCTTTTACAGTTCATTTCTCTCTCTCTCTCTCTCTCTCTCTCTCTCTCTCTCTTTCTTTCCTTTTCAGTTTATCTTTCTCTCTTCTCTCTTTCCCTTTTTTTTCTTTTTCAGTTCATCTCTCTCTCTCTCTCTCTCTCTCTCTCTCTCTCTCTCTCTCTCTCTCTCTCTCTCTCTCTCTCTCTCTCTCTCTCTTTCCTTTTCCGTTTATCTCTCTCTCTCTCTCTCTGATTATAAGGTATGTTAAAATTTATTGTTTTTAACTACTAGGCGGCTCTCCTGGTACATTTCAGTGGATAAGACAAAATATATATATATATATATATATATATATATATATATATATATATATATATATATATATATATATATATATATATATATATATATATATATATATATATATATACTCTTCATAATGCATATATAAGCATACATAAAGCTATATTATTTAAGCGTGTGTGTTTTTGTATGCATATATGTATAAATGTACATGTATGTGATAATGCATGTGTATGTGCATATGTATGTAAATTTACTCTTCCGAAGATGTAAACTCAAAATTATAATGAGAGTTCAATTAAAAAATAATGAGTTAACACTCTATAATATAATAATTAATCCCTTAAAAAATATATTAACATAATAAAGCAGAGTTTAAGACTGATAATAAATGCATTGCCTTTATTTTGGTTAAGGAAAAAAATAACATTTAAATAAAGTATTAATATTCAAAATACATTAAAAAATCATTGGTTATTAAAGTAGTAATTGAGTGCCATGGAAAATAAGATATTCAACTATATATATATATATATATATATATATATATATATATATATATATATATATATATATATATATATATATATATATATATATATATATATATATATATATATATATATATATATATATATCACAGAATATCTTATTAAGAATGAAATGAAGTTAAAAATTTATACCTATTTTTAGTTTAAGAGACCCTCATACATAAGTAAATCACCGTTCTCTTTCTTTCTCTCTCTCTCTCTCTCACACACACACACACACACACACACGCACACACACACACACACACACACACTGCCGAACATCTCAAGGGAAGAGAAGGCACTTCCGGCAAAGAGTGGGCGAGACAATTAGAGGTGCACATGCTGCTACTCCAGCGGTTTTCATTTCCGGGTAAGGCCGTAGGACGTAGGTTTTTAGCCAAGCAAAAGAAAACCAGTAATTTCTCAGAGTTAAAAAGAGCATTATCAATTAGCCAAATCTCTGCTAGTAGTTTCATATGACTCAAATAGGAAAGAAAGCTGATACAATAATGAAAAGGGAAAACATATATTGCTTTATAGACATTAAGATAGACGTAAATGCATCTAAACTTTGTCTAAACTTCAGATCTTGGAGAAAGAGCTTCAATTTATGGGGTAAACATCGACTTCCGACCTTACTCTTACAGGGTGTACAGATTCATAAAAGGGTAAAATGGATAAACCTGAACTAATATAAATTGTTTAAGACATTGTAAAAACTTTGTATTTTTAACATTTATATTTTCATATCAAATAAAACAAGTATAAATGAAATAAAATAATTAATATTTTAGCAACCATGGCCCAAACGGTAGAGTGATTGACTCACGTGCAAGAGGGCGCCGGTTCTATTCCATTTGGGGATCCTAGGTATATACTACCTACAAAAGTTCTTCTCGAATAGGGCAATGCCCGTGGAATGTAAACTTTTTAAGAATAATAATAAAAAAGAAAATAAAACTTTTCATTTATTAAAAAAGTGAAATAAGAAAAACATTTTTTATAGTCAACTATTTAACTATTCGATATTTTTTTTTTTTTTTTTGAATTCATTAAAAATTTTACATTTTATTGATAGCAAATAGCAACAATTTTAATAGTCAAAATCTTACTATAAATAAAGTAGAAAAAACAATTTAAATTCATTACTACAAAAAATCAATAATAATAATAATATATAATAATAATAATAATATAATAATAATAATAATAAATAAAAACGATAATAACAATAATAATAATAATAATAATAATAATAATAATAATAATAATAATAAAAACGATAATAATAATAATAGCGATGATAATAATAACGATAATGATAATAAATAATAATAATAATAATAATAATAATATACTACTACTACTACTACTACTAATAATAATAATAATAATATGCGTAACGCTTACAAAAGGTTAGATGCTAAATTCCATGTGATAATCGTTGATGCATAAACATCACTTACGTCAAATGTAGGTTATTTACATGTAATAATTTATCAGTTAAATAAAGTATATGAAAGGACAAATACACACACACACACACACACACAACACACAACACATATATATATATATATATATATATATATATATATATATATATATATATATATATATATATATATATATATATATATATATATATATATATATATATATATATATATATATATATATATATATATATATATATATATATATATATATATATATATATATATATATATATATATATATATATATATATATATATATATATATATATATATATATATATATATATATATATTTGTTTGCAACACTTTAAATTAACTAAATAATAAATTATGACTTCATACAATGTAATATCAAAAATTTGACAGGAATTCAAAGTGAACTTTTTGACAGCAATTTTGAATTGGACTTGATTCACTTCAGCACTGAGCTTATCATAATATACATACATACGTACATACATACATACATATATATATATATATATATATATATATATATATATATATATATATATATATATATATATATATACTATATATACATACATACATATATATATATATATACATATATACATACATTTTGAATAGAACTTGATTCACTTCAGCTCTGGGCTTCACCTTACATAATACATAATATATACATACATGCATACATACATACATTTATACATATACTTAAATTTCTTCGTAAAAATTAAATATTTTGCCCTTCTTCGTGAGATGTTTTGACATCCACATCCGTGGATTTGTGACACTTTCTCAACATCATTACAATAATTTAATACCCTAAATCTGGGGTTCTCAATATTTTGAGGTTCGTGCCCCCCCTTCCTTTATATTTTATTGTATGAAATCACGCCCCCCTCCCTCTTTACACGTCTATTGTATATATATATATATATATATATATATATATATATATATATATATATATATATATATATATATATATATATATATATATATATATATATATATATATATATATATATATATATATATATATATATACTGTATATTATCATTATTTATTATTATTATTATTATTATTATTATGATTATTATTATTATTATTATTATTATTATTATTACAGTGAAAAAGGACTTGTTTGTAGGTTGAAGGTGTTTGTGAAATATTAGAACGTTATCCCCAAATTTGATTCTCTTGTTTTTATAACAGTTTAGCACGCCCTCCACCCCCCCAGGGGAGTGCGCCTCCCAGGTTGAGAACTGATGCCCTAAGGCCTAAATCATAGTTTCTTAACCAGGGCGATAGCTTCCCCTGGGAGTGATGGGTTTGATAAAAGGGGCAGTAAGCTCTATAGCAATTTTATTATACTTGACAGTACTCCGTACGTCTACCGTGGCTCAAACGGTAGAGGGATTGACTAACTTGCTTGAGGTCGCCGGTTCGATCCTACTTGGGGATCCTAGGTATATACTACCTAGAAAAGTTCCTCTCCTACAACAGGGCAATGCCCGTGAGATGTGAACTTAAAAAAAAAAAAAAAAAAATAATATTTACTTAAATAAAAAGAAAGATTAACATTAAAGACATTACATGTTAAAAAAGATAAAGTCACCAATAAGGTAAAGTAATAATTTTAGTCAATATTCATTTATATCTAATTAACTTTTAAATCTTATACTCTGTATTTTTTTTCAATAAATTATTTTATCATCCATGTTTAATAAAATTTGGTCACATTTCCTGCCTCTCCCAAATAAAGGGGGCATTGGGGAGCACAGTTAGTTAAAAGTGGGCATTAAAAAAAAAAAAAAAAGATTAAGGGACACTGCCCTAAATCATATAAATCATAACTCGCCATTATTCCTTTAATAGAATCATTAATCATGTTTTTATCCATAGCAAATAAAAATTTAATTAACTCTGCCTTAAAAATAATTAAGTGTCCTTGTGTAGAAGATGGTCCCAAAGTACGTTTCATTTTTTTTTATTTCGAAACGTTTTTAGTTATGTTAGATTATGCTACGTTAGGTTACATTAAATTTAACTAGGTTAGGTTAGGATAATTTACATTAGGTTAACTTAGGTTAGGTTAGGTTAGGTTTGGATAGTTTTACATTAGGTTAACTTAGGTTAGGTTGGGTTAAGTTTGGATAGTTTACGTTACGTTACGTTAGGTTAGCTTAGGTTAGGTAAGATACGTTGTTAAAAATGGGAATGGTAGCATCTTCTAAACAAGGTCCCCATAAAGAATATGAAAATCTAAACATTTTAAATATCGCTACAAACAAGGGATACAGACATTATGGCAACCACTATAAGAACTACAGATATTTGGGTTGTCAGAAACGAATCCAGACGTTTCAGGCTAGAACTGGATAATAATCAAGTGATTCAGATTCCAAGTTCTTCATTAAACTATATATATATATATATATATATATATATATATATATATATATATATATATATATATATATATATATATATATATATATATATATATATATATATTATATATATATATATATATATATATATATATATATATATATATATATATATATTATAATTATTATTAATTATATTTAAAAATTATAATTTAATAATAATAATAATAAAAATAAAAAAAAAAAAAAAAATAAAATAATATTATATATATATATATATATATATATATATATATATATATATATATATATATATATATATATATATATATATATATATATATATATATATATATATATATATATATATATATATAAATAAAATTAATTAAATTATAATTAAAAAAAAATAAAATAATAATAATAATAATAATAATAATAATAATAATAATAATAATAATAAGTTATTATTATAGAATCATAAATTATTTATTAAAGAATGTAAAAACAATGTTATATTATTATTAAATAATATAATATATATATATATATATATATATATATATATATATATATATATATATATATATATATATATATATATATATATATATATATATATATATATATATATATATATATATATATATATATATATATATATATATATATATATATATATATATATATATATATATATATATATATATATATATATATATATATATATATATATATATATATATATATATATATATATATATATATATATATATATATATATATATATATATATATATATATATATATATATATATATACGTGTGTGTGTGTGAGTAGTTACAAACTTTGTACTTACCGACTGGTTTGAACAAGTTTCATTTTAATTACTAGTATTGTTTTATTACTAAATTAAACAAGATAATTTTTCTCTATGTCTTTGTCTCCCTCTCTCTTATAAATAAAAAGAAAAGTTTATTTTTTTAAAATAAAAATTAATAATACTATTACTAATAATAATAAATATCACAAGTATTTTAGCCACATCAAAAAAACTGTTCAATAAATAAATACTGCTCGTTATTAGCAAAATTGAAACAAGGGAAAAAAATGTCTAATGTATAAATGGAAAATAAAAAAGTACAAAAAAGTACAAAAAAAAAAAAAAGTACTCGCAACACATTCACAGATGCCCAGAGGTGTTGTTTCTACTGACGCGGAGACCTCACCGCCACTGACTATCGACGGACG
This sequence comes from Armadillidium nasatum, assembly GCA_009176605.1. Lineage (NCBI taxonomy): Eukaryota > Metazoa > Arthropoda > Malacostraca > Isopoda > Armadillidiidae > Armadillidium > Armadillidium nasatum. Next base: position 2,236 of record SEYY01004869.1, on the reverse strand, counting down.
CAGTCATCCGCCGACTGATGCACAGTCTACGTCTACCAATGACTGTCTGCCTATCAGGACCTCGGAAGACCTTAGACCAATAACACCAGAAATAATGAAATGGCCTTTCAGTGAGACGTTTCTTTCCCGCGCTAGACGAAGGAGGGACCGAGGGAGGGAGTCATGTGACACTACAATTAAGGTATTATTTTGCCTTTTACAAATTACTATTTTTCGGCATCATAATGTGATGAATGGGCGAATAATTAGGCCTAGGTCAACATTTCTTTTGATTCACTATCGGATAGCACACTCATCAACACACAAACGTTCAAAAAGGAATATATATATATATATATATATATATATATATATATATATATATATATATATATATATATATATATATATATATATATATATAATATATATATATATATATATATATATATATATATATATTATATATAATATTTTTATTATTATTACTATTATTATTATGTCATTTTATTATTTCTATAGCTATTACTATAGTTTTATTATTATTATTATTATTATTATTATTATTATTATTATTATATTTTATTATTATTATATTATTATATTATTATTATTCATTAACTTGATGGTATAAATAATTCATTATGTAATATCATTATTTATTATTGGAAAAAAATTGCATTTGGAAATTGTGAATAAAATCACAAAAAAATTTAAAGTCAATATTATTATTTGATATTTAAAAGCCATATTGTTATTACTACAGAATTTTTAACTATTATTATTATTATTATTATTATTATTCATTAAAAAAATTATTCTATAAATGACAATTATTGAAAATAGAGAACTGTCAATTAATAGGATAATTAATAATAATAATAATAATAATAATAATAATAATAATAATAATAATAATAATAATACAATAATAATAATAATAATAATAATATAATAATAATAATATAATAAATATATATAATATATAATAATAATAATAATAATAATAATAATAAATGTTCAGTTTTATTAGACGTTTAGTTTTTATGGTAAATTTTTTTTTGAATTTTTGGTATATTTAAAGAACAAAATTGATGTTTTCAGATTTCTTTAACTGATTTTTATTTTATTTATTTACAGTAAACATGGGTATAACGTATAAAGGATGTGGAAAAAAAAGTCACAAAGAAATTAGATAAAGAGGTATCTAATAAAATAAATAAGTTGTCCAACTCAACTCAACAAAACCATATATATATATATATATATATATATATATATATATATATTATATATATATATATATATATATATATATATATATATATATATATATATATATATATATATATATATATATATATATATATAAACTCAACTGCTATTGGTACCAGCATAGGATCTGGACTTGATAGAGCGTACATCCTTGAAGATTTATATAAAGTGGAATATGTACAATAGACGCACTCCCAACCAATGGTGAGGTGGAGCCTATTCGCCCTGACAGGCTGTTAAATTATTTTTTAGTAAAACAAGCCTGTTGTTAACTTATCAGGAAAGTGAACGGTCTATAAAGTCTCCTGTCTAAAACAGAAAACCAACAGTTAAAATTTATGAGCTCACCTCTCAACGTCTACCGTGGCTCAAACGGTAGGGTGATTGACTCACGTTCTTGAGGGAGCCGGTTCGATCCCACTTGGGGTTCCTAGGTATATACTACCTAGAAAAGTTCCTCTCCTAGAATAGGGCAATGCCCGTGAGATGTGAATTTTTCATTAAAAAAAAACAAAAAAATCACTGTGCCCAACTATATGTGAGAGACAAACAACAAACATTCGCTACATTTCCCATACTACCTGTTACCCATTAGACCATGAAGGTCACTGATATATATATATATATATATATATATATATATATATATATATATATATATATATATATATATATATATATATATTATATATATATATATATATATATATATATATATATATATAATATATATATATATGAAAAAATTCTGATAAAAATGCCAGAAATTATATATGCAAAAATGTTAAATTAAAATCAGATTAATAAAATTATTTTGTTAGTTAAGGTCAATGCTATTATCAAACACTGAACGGAATAACGAGATGTTTATAATCATTTCAATAATAAATAAATAATAATAAATAATAATAATAATATATAATAATAAATATTATTATTTTAAACATGAATTGATAATTAAGACTTAGTAGCAAAAATGGTA
>SEYY01004868.1:20000-22968 GCA_009176605.1 Armadillidium nasatum | reverse complement strand
ATATTTAAAACCAACGATATTGATTTAACAAACACAAAAACTTTTAAATTCGAATAAAATTCTGAGGAATTCTATCTCAATTTTCTTTGTTGCTATAATTTAATAGCTAAATTCACTGATTTATCAATCTTACACACGCACGCACACACACTTACATAAACATACACACACACATACTTTGAAATTTATTGGAAAATCTATTATACCGTCGTGATCTCTCCTTTATGGTTTTGGCAGTCATATTTATTTAAACTATAATTCTAAGCAATACTCAGAATTACCGTTGTGAGATTTGGATTTCTATGCAATTTATTTGTTATGTATAGACTGATAATATTTAATTCGGTCAAGATTTATTAAAGAGAGTGTTTCTTCGGTATTGGAAATATTTTCCATTGGGGAATGGAGTGCATGGAATTTCACCTGTCAAAATAACAATATTTCTTGGGTAGTGTCCAATAGGGGATATTTTCATCGTTTCTCCTTCCCTATGGATTGTGATTTTGATTGTAAGTCATAAAAGAGTTTAGAATGATCTGCTATAGATAATAATTAATTTTGGGAGAATTGGGGCTTTTTTTAATTTCTTCTTATATATAAAAAGATGACATATTGTCTACTGTATTAATATGAAAACATTCATTAATAAATCGAAATAAACATTTTGATAATAGTAATTTTAAATATCCTAAGTTTTGTTCAAAAGATTTTTTTTTTTTTTAAATGTCTGTAAACTTGAAAAAAAATTTCTTTCCTTCTCTTTAGTTACGTTTTTTTTTGCAAAGTTTTTCAAAGTCAGCAAAGAAAACATATTAAACTTTTACTCGGTTCCAAGGCACTAAATTCTCATTTATCTCAGACCTAACTAATGATATACATATATTATATATATAATATATATATATATTAATTAATAGTATAATTTATATATATATATATATTATATATATATTACTTAATATTTTTATATATATATTATATATTTAATTTATTTTATACTATATATTTACTTATATATTATATATATATATATATATATTATTATATATATATATAATATAATATATATAATATTATTATTATTATATATATTTGCATATTTATATTTATATATTATATTATATATTTATATAATATTATTATATATAATAATATATTATTATATTTATATTATATATATATGTGTGTGTGTGTGTGTGTGTTGTGCTTGCGTGTGTATGCAATATGTGGGTTTAGGAAAATTGTGAAGAGCTAATGATTGTGTCTTTTTGAAGAGTCAAATAGTTTGGAAACAATATGCAAAAATAACGGAAACACTTCGAAAACCGTTTTATTTTCCTTCCGGAAACAGAAAACGGTGTTTCTAGTTTTTATTTCAAATGGGAAACGGAAAACATTGTTTCCTATTGTGGACTAAAAAAAAAAAAGTACACGCGGAAAACTTTTGAGAATGATTTATTTTTCTTCTTTGCAAAATATTTCCCTTTGAAAGAAAACTTTTTTTTTTGGAACAAAGAAATCATTTTGTGAAGAGCGGAACTCCTCCCACTCTAAATCATTTTTCATTCCTTTAAATAACTTTACAGAAGTTTTTAAATTCTTTACAGCGCATATTAAATATGATGCAAAAATGCACTGTTCATTCGGCTGGAGGTTTTATTTAACCATAGTTGCACCCTCTATTTTCAATTTCTTATTTCAAAGATGAGACATATTCATAAAAAATAGTCACTTCAGAGCTTCTGAAGATGTCATTCTTCAAACTCACGCCTTAAAGTATGTTTCTGATATATTCTTCAGATTAAAAAAAGAGAGATGCATGTTTTCCCCAGCACACCACTAAATACTGGCATCTAAAAAAAGTGGGATGCAGATAGCACAAAATGTTGTATAGACGTTGCTTTACTATCAGTCGAGTTTACCATAAGTACAAAAAGTTATCAAATTAGAACCATTATCGTAAGGAAATGGAAAAATAAATTCAACATCATATTGTAAGCATATACTTTATCAGAGAAAAGCGAAGAATAGACGACTAGTCTTCTAAATTGAATTCAAAACTTTTCCAAATAATATTTATTTTTAGTTTTCATGAAAGTTTGGATCTAAAATCTCAGAACATTTAAAGTGCCTAATGAAGTAAAGTGTCTAAAATTTTACCAGAATTCTCAACTTCCTTGTACCCTTAGAATTGCCGTTGTAAGAAATGGTTTCCTTTACAATTTTTTGGTTACATGAAGACTGATATTTAATTGCAGGAGTCGACAGAGCCGTAGAAAAAAATTCTAATTTATGCATCAAACGGAGAAGTGTAATAGTAAGTAAATGGATAATGGTGCAGCAGCGTTAAAGGAAAGTTTTAGATATTTAAGACTGAAATATCCAGCACTATTGTTTGTTCATTGTTGTTTATATTCCATAAATCTACGCTTGTGAAATGCATTCTAACTACATCATATTAGGAAACAATGTCCACACAGTTAATATATGAGTAATATTTTATGTCATTAAAGAGATCAATTACTGTAATAGGAAAAAATAAAAAGAAGGATTTCTGTATAAAAATAAATAAATAAACTAAATTAGTATGAATGATTGAAACTCTGTTAGTGGAAAAATCATGACAGATTTTTACGACTTGGAGAAGTTTTTAAAACAATTATTGAAGTTTTTGGTGAACTTGAGATGACTTAAGCTACTAAAAGCTTATTAACAGCCTATTATAATTATGCTATAAGCTTACTTATAACATCAGCTTTATTTTACTACAATTTTAAATTATGCAGTCACCATCAAAAAGAAATAGCAACTGATTTTGACTATATTGAAAATGCGATGCTTATTTTAAAATATTTTCTTTTAAATATCGACGAGAAATTTTCAAAACATCTTGAAGATATCACAAAGCTTCGACATTCTCTTAATAAAGAAATGATAATGCCGCCTGTCCGAGTTAATATAAAATTAA
>SEYY01004868.1:0-5000 GCA_009176605.1 Armadillidium nasatum | reverse complement strand
CTATTTCCCTCTTCCATCCACACATCTCCGTTAATCTTTCGTTTCTGATCCTATCTACCCTCCTTAACCTCCATATAACCCTCAATCCTTTCATCTCAAAAACTTTTAATCTTTCCCTCATCCGAGCATTCATCACCCATGTTTCACGCCCATACATTACAGATGGTAGACACATACACTCAAACATTCTTACGTTTATTTCCTTCGATATCCTCCCCTTTTTCCATACTTCTCTCAGTTCTCCATCACTTTCATTCCCTCCATCATTATATTCTTTATTTTCCCTTTCATCCACCCCTTTTCCCATCACCAGTATTCAAAGATATTTAAACTCTTCAATCTCCCCAAATTTTCCTTTCCATACTTCAGCACTCCCCCCTCCATTCCTTCCCTCTTACTGCGTCATCCCTGCTCCCAATCCACATCCTTTACTCTTTGTTGAGTTTACCATCAATCCTTTCTACGCACAAACCCTCACAAACTCCTTCACCAACATTCTCAGCTTCTCCCAAGATTCCGCAACTAACACCACATCATCCTGCAAACAACAAGACATTTACCTTCCCATTTCCCCTCTCTACTTCTCAACCTAATACCCTTCCCTTCCCTCTTCCATCCCCTAACAACACCATCCATTAACACATTAAACAGCCACGGAGACATAACACATCCCTGTCTCAGTCCAACTCCCACATTAAGCCATTCAGTATGTTCCCTCCTCACCCTCACTCTCGCTCTACAGTTCTCATAAAATAATTTAATCCCATTCAATAATCTACCTCACTCCCTCCTCCCTTAGTACCTCAAACAACCTCCTAAAACTCTATCATACCTTTTCCAAATCCATAAAGATACATACCCCACTCTATATTTTCACCAATAACTTTGTAAACACTTGATCCACACATCCCTACCCTCTCAAAAACCTCATGTTTCTCTCTCTCTCTCTCTCTCTCTCTCTCTCTCTCTCTCTCTCCTCTCTCTCTCTCTCTCTCTTGTCAATTCTTTCATTTTCGATACTAAAACTCTCCCATAAATTTTCCCTACTACACTCAACAAACTTGTCCCCCAATAATTCCTACACACCATCTTATCACCTTCCCTTTATATATCGGCACTATACAGGCATCTTGGTACTCCTGAGGAACTCTTCTCTCTCCTCAACAAACATTAAGCATTCTCACCAGCCAGTCAACTATCTCTCCCTCCTCAACGCTTATTATTTCCCCATATACACCATCCGTTCCTGACTACTTTCCTTTCTTCACCTTTCCAACTGCTATATTTACTTCTCCTCTCCTAATAATCTCCTCTACTTCTAATAACATCTCATTCCCCACTACTCCCTCGTCTCCCAACCCCGTCAACAAATCACTAAAGTATATCTTCCATCTCTCTCTCCTACCTCCCCTCTCCTTGCACCATATCGCCATCTTCACCCCTCACTCCCTCTCTCCTCTTCTCTTTGCCTCTCCTCGCTTTATTTCCCTAGTTCCAAAACATCTTACTTCTTTCCTTAAGATTCTCTGCCAACTTTCTACACACTCCTATTCTACTATCCTTTTCGCCCTCTTGACCTCCTTCTTCACCTTCATTCACCTCTTCCTATACTCTTCCAATCCCATCTTCCTTCGAGCTCAAATACTTGCAAATGGCCTCCTTTTTACTTTTGATCATATTCCCAACTCTTCATTCCACCACTTACTCCTCTTTCTTCTACCTTTCTATATTTTTTAACCTACACACTCTTTTCGCAATCTCCATTAACGCTCCCTTCAGTTTACTCCACTACTCCTCCACCCCTTCCACCTCACTCCCCCTCACCTCCTCCCGTTTCTCCCTTATCCCACTTGTGCAGTCACTTTTCTTCTCCACCTCTTCTAACCTCTACATTCGTACTCTCTCTACTATCCTCCTTTAACTTTTATTTTCGCCAACACCAAATTATGGTCCGAAATGCCCATCGCAGCTCCCTTCAGTTCTTTAACATCAAACAACCTACTCCATATATATATATTATATATATACTATATATATATATATATATATATATATATATATATATATATATATATATATATATTTTGAAATTTAGTTAAAGTTTTGTTCATTAAAATACTAATAACAACATCAAATAATCAAATAAAAATTTCCTAATTTAAAAAAAAAAAACTTTTAAAATAAATTAAGATAGTTAAAGAGGATTTATAAAAGAAATTAAAATATTAATTACTTTTTTACTAGCAATAGACCCGCATTAGTGAATTTATTAGTATATATATTATATATATAATATATAAGATATATATATATATAATATATATAGATATTAAATATATATATATATATATATATTATATATATATATAATATATATATATATATATATTATATATAATATTATATATATATATATATATTATAATATATATATATATATATATATATATAAATATATATATATATATATATATTATATATATATATATATCTTATATATATATATATGTATATAATATATATATATAAAACATAAAATATATTTTAAATAATATAATTAGTATTACAACATTTGACGAATTTGAAATAGTTAAAAATAAAAAAATAATAAGCTAAAATAATTTTAAGACCATTGCAAAACTAATGCATGGAGAATGTGTTATCGTACTAGGCCATAGAGAGTAGGAGGGTCCATTAGTCTATTCCCAGGCATAATCTTCGTCCACAATTAAACACAAAAACGTTCACGTTGTTGTAAACTTTTGGAAATAAATAGTAATTATATAAATTTTCTCATTATCTTACCAGAGATTCACAAAAAATGATGTGAATAGTTCTTAGTAATGTGTATAATTTTATAGATATTAACATATAAACGAAAAATATCGCAAAAAAAACACTGCAGAAGATGAATTAATTTGAAAATTTGAGACAGAAATTTGAAGTCTAAGTATTGAAAGATATTCATTATTTAATTAAGATCAAATTACAAAATGTCCTTACAATTAGGCAAGTCACTGTTCCAAATAGGATTAGAAGGAATAAAGTGGACCTCAGTTGGGCCTCAATGCTGCCTCAATTCTACTGAGGTCTTTGATGGCCTCTTTTATGACCGCTTTTCCTCTTGATAGAAGCGAGGTAGTAACTTTGATCTCATCTTTAATGAATGTGTTCATTTCACCATTAACGAATAAAGTTTTAGTTCTTATTGGGCTAATTTTATCTTCACATTAAACTGGTCTCTAGTGCTTGATTTTAACTACCCTCTTATTATTATTATTATTATTATTATTATTATTATTAAAGTATTATCTCTTATTTTTTATTTATATTGTCATTCAAATATTTTATTAAATAAAAAAAAAAAAAAAAAAAAAATTTATTATATATATATATATTATATATTAATTATAATATATATATATATATATATTTTATATATATATATTATATAATTAATTATTTTTAACTTTCTATTTTCATTACTTTTAAAAATTTAGCTAATGGAGCAGACAAAATCTTTTACATATTTTTATTAATCCATAAAATTTACTTCTTTATCCAATGTGTTCCTTTTATTGAGTACTTTTAATAGATTCTTTAAATTTATGATTGATTAAATTGATTAACTGATTGACTTTATTAGATAAGATCCTATTAACCTTTGTTTATAAATGTGTGCTGATATTATTTAATATCGGAGTTTAAGAAAATTAAGAAATTTAGCGAAATTCTTTATATTTTTCTGGAATTCTCGCTGCAGCCGGATGTTAATTCAGATTTTGGTGGAACGCACGCATGAATATGGCATCAACATCAAATTAATCAATCTATCGATATACATCTACTATTTTAATCGATTATTCAGTTTATGGCAACAATTTTAATATGAATATTATAAATAACTCTATTGATATAATTTAATGGATATATCAATTGAAGAATATTTTTAACGATTATTCGATTTTTGGCCAGCATTTTTAAAACCTCAGTATCAGAATAGTAAGATCATCATAAATAATAGATTTTTTAATAAATTAAATATTTTTTTAATCGGTAAACTAACCGAAAAATATTTTCATCGATTTTAATCGATAAATTAACTTAATATAATTTTAATCGATAAACAAATAGAAAAATATTTCATCTTATTTTCATCAATATACCAATTAAATGATATTTTAATCGATAAATTAATAGAAAAATATTTTAATTGATTTTTATCGATATTTTAATTGAATACTATTTATATCAATAAATAAATCGAAAAATATTTTTAGCAATTTTAATAGATATACTAATTAAATGCAATATTTTTCAATAAATTAATCAAAAATGTTTCCATCGATTATAATCGATATTTCAGTTAAATGCTAATTTACTCTAAAATTAATCGAAAAATATTTTCATTGATCATAATCGATATATTAGTTAAATGCTATTTTTATCGACAAATTAATCGAAAAATATTTACATTGATCATAATCGATATACTAAAATTATCGACAATTTAATGGGAAAATATTTTTATTGATCATAATCGATATGCTAAAATTATCGATAAATTAATCGAAAAATATTTATATTAATCATAATTGATATACTAAAATTATCGACAATTTAATCGAAAAATATTTACATTGATCATAATCAATATACTAAAATTATCGATAAATTAATTCAAAAATATTTACATTGATCATAATCAATATACTAAAATTATCAACAAATTAATCGAAAAATATTTACATTAATCATAATCGATATACTAAAATTATCGACAAATTAATCGAAAAATATTTTTATCGATTCTTCTGTTCTTGTGCTCTGTAAAGCTTTGGTCATTATTACGCCTCCAGAGTTATAAAATTTATTACAAAGAAAAATGGTATTTAAATTTTATTACAAACGAGGACGGAAGTTTTCGTACCATTTAAGAAATTCAAGTCAAATATAAGTTAACTGAGCGGAAGATATCGTTTATTCAAGCATCTTTAAAT
>SEYY01004867.1:15000-19259 GCA_009176605.1 Armadillidium nasatum | reverse complement strand
TATATATATATATAATATATATAATATATATTTTTTTTTTTTACCTTCTCACCCCCTGACCACCCCATGTTGAGGCGGCCACACTTCGCTAATGAAGCTTCCTGCCGCAGTCGGTCTCGTCCAGAGATCCTTCAAAAGAAGTGATGCCCCAGAAGATTTTGGGGCGAGAGTTGGAAGGACAGCGTAATAGAAAGTGTTTCACGGTCTCCGGGGCCATTCCGCATCTAGTACAGGTGGAGATGCTGCCTGGTTTATTTTGAATTTGTGTTTGTAATGTTGTAGGTTTGGGTGGTGCCCGCATCTCAATCTTGCAAGTGAGGTTTGTAAGTGTCTTGGGAGGTTGTTGAAGTCGGGGTTTATTTCGGGGGGGGGGTCTGTTTAGTGTGTTGTTTGGAGGTCTGTTGATCATGTATGAGTGTGTTAGTTGAGTGTGTATATGTTTGGTTGTTGTGGTATTGGGGGAGGAGGGGGGATGTGATTTAGGATCTGTTTGTAAAAGACGCCGGTGGACGATGGAGGCTGTTTAGTCTCTGTGGGGTAGGTTGGAGTAGAGTATTGTGACATGGGTGTGTGGGTAGACGTGTTTTTGCGTAAAATTGGTGCCTATCATTTCTAGGTGATCCTTATAGGTAGTATCTTGGTTTCGTTATGTAGTGTTGTTGAGGGGTTGTGCGTGTGGCAGCCGGTGATGGTGCGAAGGGCTTTATTTTGTGTTATTTGGAGTGTCGTTAAGTTTTTGTCGGAGAGCAGAGGGTGCCAGACAGGGAGGCGTAGTTAATGGTGGGGCGTATAAATTGTTTGTAGATTGCAATTGAGGTTTGTTTGTTGTTATATATATATATATATATATATATATATATATATATATATAATATATATATATATATATATAATATATAATATATATATATATATATATTATTCACTACTGCCAATAACTTTCTTCTGGTTTTCATAATACATCTAGCGAACGTGCCTTCCATTTCGGTATCCAAAACGACCTTGAGAGGAACCCAACGTTCGAGACCTTTTTTCTAACATCTAAATCTTCTCCTTATACTGTTAAACTCTTTCCTCCTTTGGGTTCTTCCGTTCACCTTCTTATCTCTGTTTCCTCTTTTCCCTCCTCTAGTATCTTCTGACGTCACAACTGCAGTTTTATCTCCTTCTAAAGCTGAACTCTTCGCTCAAACTTTTGTCTCTAATTCAACTTTCGATGATTCTGGAGCTATTCATCCTCATTCGACCCCCTCCAACTCATTTATCCCTAAAATTAGAATTTCTTCTAAATACGTCATTTCTGCTCTCTCTGAGTTTAACACTGAGAAGGCGTACGGTCCTAATAGTATACCTCCTGTGGTTCTTAAAACTTGTGCTTCAGAGCTTTCACCCTTCTTTGGTAAACAATTTCGTCTCTGTCTTACTATATCAATTTTCTCCTCTTGCTGGAAAAGTGCGCTCATTTAGCATGTGTCGTAGAAGGGGATCCCTCAAAATCTTCCAACTACCGTCCCATTTTTTTGATCTCCGTTCTCTAAAGTTTTCGAATCTATCCTTAACAGGAAGATTTGAAAATATCTCTATTCTTCTAATTTTATCTCTGATTGCCAGTATGGCTTTCGTAAGAGACGCCCTACTGGTGATCTTCTTTCCTTTTTCTCTGATTAATTTATCTGATGTGCATATGAAGTCCTTCTCATGCATGGTTACATGAGAGAGATTATTTGGATGGCGTCTTATGAAGACTACAAAACCGACTCTGTTAACCGAAAAATTTAAATCACAGGTCTCTGATGAAGCTCCTTAAAAACCTTAGGATTTTAATCAGTAAATCAACAGTGCATAAATAAATGCACAGGACAATAGAATATTATATTAGAGAAGGTCATTAAATAAATAGTTCTTATATGAATGATGAAAAAGACGGACTAAGGATGTTACTTTGATAGACTTCACATTCCGGTTCAACAACCTCGGATGTTCTTTAATTTATCCGCATCTGTATTTTTCTACTTTAACTAAAAGGATTAGGAAGAAACTAATTTTAATTCAATTTAAATTTCCTGCATTCATGATTATTCAGGATTATTATTCCACTATTAAGTTTCTTTATTAGTTAAACAATATTTTATATATGCTACCTAAATTTACATTTTCATTTGATTTAAAAATTTTATTAATAATTATTATTAATTATTATTATTAGTTTTATCATTATTGTTATTATTATTATTATTATTATTATTATTATTATTATTATTATTATATTTTTATATACATAAAAAATATCCAATACGATAAATTATATTTTTATTAAAAAAATTATTTGAAAATAACTTGAACTCGGGCACGGATCCAATAAAAAATATAGATTCGCACATCACTAATATAATATATATATATATATATATATATATATTAATATATATATATATATATATATATATATATAAATATATATATATATATATATATATATATATATATATATATAATATATATGGGAGACAATAAATATAATACGATTATTCTTTTGGAAAATGAATATATATTGTGTATTCGACTTCATTTTCACCGAAGAGAAGAAATTGAGTGATTTATTCCATTTCTTGTTATTTGTTTCCAGGCTTTGTTTAGATTTATTCGGGAGTTACCTTTTATTTTTACTCAGATTTTATTTATTTATTTATTTTATTTTTATTTTTTTTTTATTCTTTTGTGTTTCTTTTTTCCTTATTTCTATATATTTACAGGATAACTATTTTGATTTTATATTTGTCTTTCTAATGTTTTTAAATTTTAGTTCTTTAGACGAAGATGAAAAAACAAAAACAAAAATGGAATTGTAAATTTTTTGAACACAATTTGAAATACAATGTAGTAGGTATATATTATAGGTACTTATGTTTCGCTTCAGTTATTGAATATAGAAAAAGAAACTTACTATAATAGTTTTCACATTAAATATGATTCATACTTTAATATTGATTTTATATATGTAAAAACATTCTTCTGACTAAAGCTCTATATACCTATTAAGAACTTAAAAATATATTAATTGCTGGTCTATGTATATAGTACCTTGAAATAACATAGATTATTATTCATAGAACTTGTATACACTTATTACTAATCCGTTCACTTTACGATGGTCCCAAGAAAACTGATACCAAGTACGGGAAATTCGTTTTTTGACTTCTAAAGAACAATTTTAGCGAGATAAAATTTCAACTTCATCCTTTCTTTGTAAATCTGATAACGAAATGCTCTAGATTAGTTAACAAATTCGTGGATAAAATATAATCATTAGTCGATTACTAACGAACACTCAAACCACTACAAATATCTATTTATTTTCTCCCCGTTTTCGTCTTCTACAATATTGTCTCAATTATATGGTGTATTTATTGAGGTTGGTATTTGATGTTCTTATAGTTTTGCAGTCACCTCATTCCTCACTATTGCTACAGGTCTAAAACTTTGTGTTTTGTTCATTTGTATTAAGTTCAGTGTTTAAGCTTCACAGTTTCAGATGGATCAAATAACTGCATAGCGATAATCGGTGTATATATATATATATATATATATATATATATATATATATATATATATATATATATATATATATATATATATATATATATATATATATATATATATATATATATTAAAGAACGTTTCATTACGTCTTGCTATTACATGGTTTTCAGTTACCATTTTTCCCTTACATATTACTTCAAATTTTTTAAGCTTTTTCCTTTCCTTAATTATTCTCAAACCAAGTGACTCTTAGGAGTTTGATACTGTATTTTCAATAATAATCACTCGTGCTCCAACTTACAATATTCTCTTGTCCAAGATTGAAGTTAGTGCTCCCTATCAGAATAAGCATTCTCTACTACACTTGTGAACAGAGAAATCTGCTCATCTTGCAAAGCTTATGTTAGTAGCGTTAACCAAAATACTTACTATGGAATCTAAAATCTAAATGAGTTTAGTCATTAGGAAATTTTTTGAAGTTCAAATTTCAAAAATTAAAATTCGACTATCTTAGAACTAAACACAATTTACTTTTTACTGCTACAGTGCTTAGAACTTTACTAACGAAAGTTACTATTGGTTTGACAAATTATCAATTCAGTAATATCATGTCACCACCTGAACCGTGAACCCGGTACAAGCAGAAGAAACTTTAAACAGTGGACACTAAGGTCAATAATTCCACTCAAGTAGTTGCCATTAGCCTAAGGCTTACCCTT
>SEYY01004867.1:0-10000 GCA_009176605.1 Armadillidium nasatum | reverse complement strand
CAAAAAGAATCATCCAACCAAATATTACCTTTCAGTTGCATGAGAGTACGAGGCTTGTTGCGATACACTTTCCCTTTCAACATGTCTCATAGGAAGAAATCGGACGGGGTAAGGTCAGACGACCTTGGTGGCCAAAGGCCCTTGGAAATTTCCCGATCTTCAAAGAAGGACTCAATTTTGAACATGTTGACGTTGGACGTGTGGCACATGGCGCAAACCTACTGAAAATAGTCAATACGGAATTCCTCGTCATTCAAATGCTTTAAAAACTCATTGAAGATATGCATATATTTTTAGTACTTTGACATCTATAAGAACATATCTGGGGCCGAGAGATAGTGGTACACTTATATATATATATATATATATATTATATATAATATATTATATATATATATATATATATTATATATAATATATTATATATATATATATATATACACATATTTATTATTTATTATAGGTGCAATAATAAAATTTTTTAAAGAAATTTTTTTTCTGTATATTTAATATCTATATAATATATATATATATATATATATAATATATATAATATATATATATATATATATATATATATATATACTATATATATATATATATATATATATATATATATATATATATATATATATATATATATTATATTATATTATTATTATTATTATTATTATTATTATTTGCTCTTCGCTGCACATAAAATTAAACTTGGGGAAAAAGTTTTCAAATTCTGAAAATGTAGTAAGCTATAATAATAATAATAATAATAATTTTATTTCTGACGAATTTGCTTATCTAGTTCATTTAACTCTTTTCTTTCGTCAAAGTTAGGAAACAATTTTAAAATGGCGTACAATTGAGGAACGAGACTAGCTTATTTAATTTCCTTTTAAAGTTACGTACTAAAAAGAAAAAGGAACAAAGAAAACGAAGACACTCGTCACGGTACGTGAGGGTATTACTCGCGTTTCAAATTGAAATGAAATATATGAACGGACACTTTTTGAATTTCTTTAAGTCAGAGGTTCACAACATTTTTTGCTTTTGGACTTCACGAGTCCTAACTTTATATGAAATTAGGTCTGATAAAAAATTTGAAGAAAGGTATAAATCGGAAAGTTGAAGACGAGAAGCAAAAGACGGAACAGATTTGAAATGAGTAGAAGAATGGAGAGTCGAGTCGTCAGCATAAGAATGAACAGAGAAGTACACCTGAAGAGGTAGTTGATGAAAAGTAAGAATAAAGTAGAACGTAGAACAGAACCCTGAGGAACACCACAATAAATAGGGAAAGAAGAACAAGTCACTAATTTTCACTAGAGTTGGAAGATCCTAGGAGCAAATTAAAGGCCAACATGCCCCGATATAAGACGCTGAAGATATGCAAGTCAAAGAAAGTCGGGAAAGTAGAGAAGGGGAGTGTATTCAGACTTTAAAAGTAGAATGTATGAAATATTAACCATAGCGGTTAAATCTAAGGTTAGAGGGTTGGACAAAAGAAAGGATGGGACTGCGTAGAAAGACACTTCGCGCTAGCCCTTTTCAATGGATTTTAAAATGAGAGTGGAGTGCTCAGAAGTACAGTGTCCGTTGTAATAGCTATATTATAGAGAGTGACGAAACAATTTAACAGGCAGAAAGAGATTACAAATAGTGAGAGCAAAACTAGACTTCACATTTTCAAAAAGAGTTGTACGAATGAAACCCAGATGCGCGAGGTGTAACCAATACAGGGGCGAACAACTAAAAAGAACAAACAATTGGTGTGATATAGAGAAATTCGGAGGAGCCCTAGAACATCCGACCTTTAAGAATTGTGTACAGAAAGAGAAGAAATGTGACCTTTCCAAAAATGATCACGAGAAAATGAAACTTTGAGAATATTAAGGACATTCGAAGGTTTGAGTTATGCTTTCGAAGATGCGATAGTTTTATGGTAGGTTCTGTTGAGTAGAAAAATGGAGAAACTAGGTGTTTAAAGCAATGAAAAGAACCTTGTTTTCTCTGCTACAATTACCAGTATGAGAAAGTACAGAAGTTATCTGCTATAAGATCTCACTCCTAGCGTCAATTAACTGCTGTTGAGTGGGATGTCTTTCAAAATGAAAGGAATAATGAAAGATGAAGTCGCCATCATAGTAGTCGATAGGTAATGAAGTACCATAGAGAAGGTCATTAATGAAAAGTAGAGAAAAAAAGGAGAGGATAGGACAAATCCCTAACTATAATAGATATAAAAGATAAAGAGTGTCCGTCTACAACAGCAGGGATAAAAAGGAAATCAAAGAAAAGGATAACTTCCGAAAGAGGAAAGTTTAGAAATCAAAGTATCTTGCGAGACTCTGACGAAGGCTTTCCATATATTTAGCGTCAGTAAAATATTCAAGGTAATATATATATATATATATATATATATATATATATATATATATATATATATATATATATATATATATATATATATATATATATATATATATATATATATATATATATATATATATAAAATCTAACGGAACAGACGATTATCGCAGGATACGGCAACTGCGGTGAGGTGCGCACCAGAGCACGAACCACACCCACTACGTCGGTCAACCCTAATATATATATATATATTTTTTTTTTTTTTTTTTTTTTTTTTATATCTCCTCCGGTGGGCAAAGGCCCAAGGCCTACCAATATCCACCGGAGTTGGGAAGCAATCAGATTCAGGGTCGCTAATGGCCGACGTGACCCGACACACGGCGTTTAAAAGTGTGCAAGTCAAAGGAAGTTGGGAAAACAGATAAAGGAAGTGTGTTCCAGACTTTACCAGTAGAGTACATGTAAGATTGAGCATAGCGGTTAAGTCTGGGGTCGGAGAGTTGGACAGAGAAAGGATGAGACTGTGTAGAAAGACGTGTCGCACGAGCCCTTCTCAGTGGAGGAGGTATGCGACGTGAGAGTTCAGAAGAGCAATGACCGTTGTAATAGCGATAGTAAAGAGAGAGTGACGCAACAATTCGACGGGAAGAAAGAGATTGGAGAGAGTTAGTAAGAGCAGGAGAGTTGATAAGACGAAAAGCCCTAGACTCCACCTTTTCAAGATGAGCTGTGTGTGTGGAACCACCCCAGATATGCGAGGCGTACTCCATACAGGGGCGAACAACACCCCTATACAGAGCAAGCAACTGGGGTGGCGTAAAAAAACTACGAAGGCGCCACAGAACACCCAACCTCTTAGAAGCTTGTTTAGAGAGAGAAATAATGTGATCTTTCCAAGAAAGATCACGAGAAAAAGAAACACCGAGAATATTGAGAACAGATGAAGGTTTGAGTTGAGTGTTTTCGAAGAAGATGTCATAGTTGTGTGGAAGATTGTGTCGAGTAGAAAGATGGAGGAATTGAGTTTTTGAGGCATTGAAAACGACCATGTTTTCTCTGCCCCAATTTGAAATGAGAGATAGATAGATCAGAGGTCAGTTGCTCCAAGGCAATCCTTCTTGCGTCTAATAACTGCTGTTGGGAGGGACGTCTTTCAAATTGAAAGGAATAATGAAGGTGGAATCATCGGCATAGGAGTGTATAGGAGACGAAGTAATAGAGAGAAGATCATTGATGAAAATTAGAAAAAGAGTTGGAGAAAGGACAGATCCTTGAGGAACACCACTATTTTATAGATTTATAGGAGGAACGGTGGCCGTCTACAACAGCTGCTATAGAACGACCAGAAAGGAAATTAGATAGGAGGTCACAGAGAGAAGGATAGATTCCGAAAGAGGGAAGTTTGGAAATCAAAGCTTTGTGCCAGACTCTATCGAAAGCTTTCGATATGTCTAGCGCCACAGCGAAAGATTCACCGAAACCCCGAAGAGCGGAGGACCAAGAGTCAGAAAGTAGGGAAAGAAGATCACCAGTAGAACGTCCTTTACGAAAGCCATACTGGCGATCAGAGATAAGATTAGGAAGAATTGAGATGTTTCCAAATCTTCCTGTTAAGGATAGATTCGAAAACTTTAGAAAGAACGGAGGTTAAAGAAATTGGACGATAGTTAGAGGGTTGAGAAGGGTCCCCCTTCTTCGGTACAGGTTGAATGAGAGCACGTTTCCAACAAGAAGGGAAGATCGAAGTAGAAAGGCAAAGACGAAATAGTTTACCAAGGCAGGGTGCAAGCTCAGAAGCACAAGTTTTGAGAACCGCAGGAGGAATACCATCAGGACCATACGCCTTCTTAGTGTTAAGCTCAGAGAGAGCAGAAATGACATCTTTAGAAGAAATTACAATGTTAGGCATAAATGAGTTGGAGAGGGGTTGTAGGAGGAGGAATAGCTCCGGAATCGTCCAAGGTAGAGTTAGAGGCAAAAGTTTGGGCGAAGAGTTCAGCTTTAGTAGAAGGTAAAATGGCAGTTGTGCCATCAGAAGAGACTAGAGGAGGGAAAGAGGAAGAAGCAAAGTTAGAGTTGACATTTTTTGCGAAATGCCAGAAAGGACGAGATGAAGAAGAACCAGAAAGATTATTGCATTTGCGGCGGAGAAAAGAGTTTTTGGTATCTCGAAGAATAGATTTTGCACGATTCCGGATGAAAATATAAGTAGCATGAGTTTCAGGAGTTTGAAGACGACGGTAATCTCTGAAGGCAGTATCCCTGCGGCGGATAGCGCGAGAACAAGCAGAGTTAAACCAAGGTTTGTTAGGTTTAGTAGAAGGGAAAGAATATGGAATGTATGCTTCCATGCCAGAGAGAATCACCTCGGTTATACGCTCGGCACACTCCGAGGGACCCCTCCCACGAAAGCAATAATCATTCCATGGGAAATCAGAGAAGTACAACCGCAAGTCTGACCAGTTAGCAGCACCGAAGTGCCACAGACGTCTCCTCGCCGAAGGCGGGGGCCGTTCTTGCGGAAGACTTGAAGAGACAGAACAAGATACGGAGATAAGAAGGTGATCGGATGAACCCAGAGGAGGAAAGAGTTTAACAGTATAAGGAGAAGGATTAGAGGTTAAGAAAAGATCAAGTATGTTGGGTTCATCACCAAGACGGTCAGGGATACGGGTAGGGAGTTGCACCAACTGCTCAAGGTTGTTCTGGATAGAAAAGTTGAAGGCGAGTTCACCGGCTGGAGATTGAGAACTAGAGGAAAGCCATTGGCGGTGGTGAACATTGAAATCACCTAAAATGATGATTTCAGAGAAAGGAGAAGAGGATAGAATGTGCTCTATTTTGGAGTTTAAATAGTCGAAGAATTTTTTATAGTCAGTAGAATTAGGAGATAAATAGACAGAACAAATAAATTTAGTAGTAGAATTGCAAGAGAGCTTAAGACATAAGGTAGAAAATTCATGAGACTCCAAATCAGAGACACGAGAGCAAATAACATCGTTGCGCACATATGCGCAACAACCGCCTTTGGCTGAAAATTGAGGATAGAGACAGTAGGAGGAAACAGAATAAGGTTTGCTGTCAGCACACTCAAGCACCTGAGTTTCGGTTAGAAATAAGAGATGAGGTTTAGAAGAAGAGAGATGGTGTTCGACAAAGGGGAAATTAGAAAAAAGACCGCGAATGTTGCAGAAATTAATGAAAAAAGAAGACCGTGTATCGGGGCAAGCCGGACGCCGGGTCATGGCGGCACCATCCCCATCATCGGAGGCCGCCAACTTCCAAGTGATGATGGGGTGAGGGGTGGAGGTTGAGGGGCATTCTTTGGATGCCGCCCCTCTAAGCATCTCCGAGGCAGCTGTTGGTTTCGCCATTTTATTTGTTTTGTTTTAGGTAATGTAAGAGTAAGTGCATGTAAAATGTGGGAACATGTGAAGAATTGGGGTGGAGAGGTATTTGGAGCATAGACACTCCAGTGTGAGGGAAGGTACAATAGAGTTGATATATGGATATATATATATATATATATATATATATATATATATATATATATATATATATATATATATATATATATATATATATATATATATATATATATATATATAATATATATAAAAGTAGTAAGGATATCACTTTTGACAGGTGCAGATTTAGCTACTTTTTCGAAAAATCTATATATATATATATATATATATATATATATATATATATATATATATATATATATATATATATATATATATAAAATAGGCCAGCTGCACTTTTACATACTTAAATCAGCAAGCTTTCCAGAATAAGTTAAGGTACGTTTGAAAATGATATATATTATATATATATATATATATATATATATATATATATATATATATATATATATATATATATATATATATATATATATATATATATATATATATATATATATATATATATATTAGTGATGGATCGGATGTCATATTTTCCAATTTGCGGATGCGGATGTTGAATTTTGGAGAAGTGCGGATGCGGATGTTGAATTTTCGAAATGTGGATGCGGATGCGGATGTTGAATTTTCGAAAGTGCGGATGCGGATGCGGATTCTGAATTTTCGAAAAGTTCGGATGGATGCGGATGCGGATGTTAATTTTGATGAGGATGCGGATGCGATGCGGATGTTATTTTTGATGAGGATGCGGATGCGGATTGCGGATAGTTATATATATATATATATATATATATATATAAATATATATATATATAAAATATATATATATATATATATATATATATATATATATATATATATATATATATATATATATATATATATATATATATATATATATATATATATATATATATATATATATATATATATATATATATTATATATATATTTCACTATCACCTTTCCCACTTTCGTGAGGTGGTGCCCGCCACAATTCCCTTACAAACATAACTATTCTTACCTTTCAACGCTTTTCACCACCTCCCTCCATCTCTGTCTCCACAAATCTTCTACCCTCGTCTAAACTCAAATTCCTTCCATCAAAATCACTCTCACTCCATCCATCCACCTCCACTTCGGCCTTCCCCTTCCCCTACCCTTCCCCTATCTACATCGGATCTACGTACCTTGCCAACCATTCTGTTCTCTTTCATTCTTCACATATGTCCAAACCATTTTAGCACATCCTCCTCCTCTCTATCAATTACACCCTTCTTCCATTTACACATCTCCCTTATTCTTTCATTTCTAATCCTATCAATCTTTCTCAATTTATATATCGCTCTCAAATCTTTCATCTCAAAGATATTGAAACTTTTTCTCGACCGAGCACTTGTCGTCTATGTTTCACACACATACAATACAGAAGGTGAACACATACTTTCAAACATTCTTATCTTTATTTCTTTCGAAATTTTTCCTTTCTTCCATACTTTTCTTAGGCCCCCCAATACTTTCATTCCTTCTACTACTCTGTTCTTTATTTCCTTTTTCCGTCCCACCCTTACCTTCCACCCAACATTACTAGATATTTGAATTCATTCACCTCCTCAAGTTTCCATTCTCACACTTCTACAAACCAATTCCTCCCTCCACATTTCCTCATCCCCACCTCCAATCCTCATAACTTTATTCTTCGCTGGATTGAATTTCAATCTGTGTTTGCACATTTCCCTTCAAACTCTCTAACAAGTATTCTCATCTTTTCTCCAGATTCAGCCACCAACACATGCCGCATCATCTGCAAAAAGTAAAACATTCACTATACATTCACCCTCCATATTTCTCAACGTAATACTCTTCCCTTCTCTCTCCATTTTCTAAGTAAACCATTCATCAATAGATTAAATAACATGGAGATATTACACACCCCTGTCTCAATCCCACTCCTATGCTAAACCAATCCGATAGTTCTCTCTTCACCCTCACTCTTGATCTACAATTCGCATATATATATATATATATATATATATATATATATATATATATATATATATATATATATATATATATATATATATATATATATATATATATATATATATATATATATATATATATATTATTGGTGATGGATCGGATGTCATATTTTCTAAATGTGCGGATGCGGATGTCGAATTTTTGAAAGTGCGGATGCGGATGCGGATGCGGTGTTGAATTTTGAAAGTGCGGATGCGGATGCGGATGTTGAATTTGAAAATGCGGATGCGGATGCGGATGTTGATTTTTTGTGCGGATGCTCCGCATCCTCCGCATGCGGATGCGGATGCATCACTATATATATATATATATATATATATATATATATATATATATATATATATATATATATATATATATATATATATATATATATATATATATATATATATATATATATATATATTATATATATAATATATATAATAATATATATATATATATATATATATATATAATATTATATATATATATAAAAAATATATATATATATAATATATATATATATATATATATATATATATATAATATTATATATATATATATATATATATATATATATATATATATATATATATATATATATATATTATATATATATATATATATATATATATATATATATATATATATATATATAATATATATATATATATATATATAATATATATATATATATATATATATATATATAATATATATATATATATATATATATATATATATATATAATTTACGCACACACACACACACACACACACACACACACACACCTATATAATATATATATATATATAATATATATATATATATAATATATATATATATATATATATATATATATATATATATATTATATATAATATTATATATATATATATATATATATATAATAAAAATATATTATATATATATATATTAA
Organism: Armadillidium nasatum; assembly: GCA_009176605.1. NCBI lineage: Eukaryota > Metazoa > Arthropoda > Malacostraca > Isopoda > Armadillidiidae > Armadillidium > Armadillidium nasatum. Next base: position 1,243 of record SEYY01004867.1, on the reverse strand, counting down.
TATAATATATTATATATATATATATATATATATATATATATATATATATATATATATATATATATATATATATATATATATATATATATATATATATACTAATAATATATATATATATATATATATATTTGAAGTATTTGCAAAGATAATATGAAGCAATGATTGGATAAAATTTAATAAACCGAAAAGAAAAAAAAAAGTTGAATTGAAGTTATGAATTTTGATGGTTTCATTTTTAAGCGAAATTGAAGAAATTCCAATTTTATTTGTTCTTTCTCATTTCTTTCCTATTATTACTTATATTATTTTATATATTTTATATATATATATATATATATATATATATATATATATATATATATATATATATATATATTATATATATTATATATTATATATATATATATTATATATATTATAATATATAATAAAAGGGGTGGTTAAATTTTAAGGGCCGATGTTGATTTTGAATAAAACAAAAATTACTTAGGATTTATTGTCATTTCTTTTATTTTGATAATATGGTATGGTTCAATATGTATGGAACAAAATATCGGCCAAATGGCCGCCGCGACCTCGGCGGCACACCTCCATCCGATGGTCCAAATTTTCGATGACGCTGAGGCATAATTGGGGTTCTATACCGTTAATGTGCCGAATTATCTCATCCTTTAGCTCTTGAATTGTTGCTGGCTTATCGACGTACACCTTTTCTTTCAAATAACCCCAAAGAAAGAAGTCCAACGGTGTCAAATCACATGATCTTGGCGGCCAATTGACATCGCCACCACGTGAGATAACACGGCCATTGAATTTGTCGCGCAAAATAGCCATTGTTTCGTTAGCTGTGTGGCAAGTGGCACCGTCCTGTTGAAACCACATATCGTCCACATCCATACCTTCCAATTCGTGCCATAAAAAGTTCGTTATCATCTCACGATAGCGAACACCATTCACAGTAACTGCCTGACCGGCCTCATTTTGAAAAAATACGGCCCGATGATGCCGCCAGCCCATAAACCACACCAAACAGTCACTCTTTGTGGGTGCATTGGTTTTTCGACAATCACTCTTGGATTAGCATTCGCCCAAATGCGGCAATTCTGCTTATTGACGAATCCACTGAGGTGAAAATGTGCCTCATCACTGAAGATGATTTTCCTCGAAAATTGATCATAAACTGTTGCCATTTCTTGCCACCATTCTGACCATTGACGACGTTTTGTATGGTCAAGAGGCTTTA
>SEYY01004866.1:30000-32676 GCA_009176605.1 Armadillidium nasatum | reverse complement strand
TCAAAACATCATCAAAACCTTAGCAAAACCCCATCAAAACCTTAACAAACCTCTTCAAAACCTCATCAAAACATCATCAAAACCCCATCAAAACCTCATCAAGACCTTATCAAAACCTCATCAAAACCTTATCAAAGCCCCATCAAAACCCCTTCAAAACCCCATGAAAATCTATCTGACTTAGAATAAAAATTATTTCCCTTATTCAAAAAACATAATGATTTACAGTGTTATTAGAATCGTCATTTCAAACAATTTTTTAATTTAATAAGTAACCTTATTGCATTGAAAGCATCTTCAAAAGTATTGAAATTTTGTTTTCACAGTTAGAAATTATATCTCTATTATTTAAAACAATTAATAAGACGCGTGACCACAGATCAGTCGCAAACTGTTCACTCTGACTTTTCAGTATTATTAATGAAGTACAATTTTCCACTACTGTCTTTCAATATCACTTTGTTGATTGCTGCTTAAGTCTGTCCAAAATATTTATTCGTTCGATTCAAATAAAATTTTATTTAAAAAAGAAACTCAAATTTTAATTGAGAAAAGACTAATCAAAATGATATTATATATGCTTATCATTCAGTACTTTCTGCATTGTTGGTGTTGTTGAAAATTAAAATGTTGCAAATCTTATTCGGAAAACTAAAAACAATATATAAATTGTAAATAGAGGCAATGAAATGACGAAGAGAGAGGAGAGGTTCAGCAAAGGGAATCACAATTGTATTTTGTGGATGGATATAAGGAGTCTATTAGGGCCACTATAGATTCGAGATTTGCCTCTATGGTATTGCATGAAAATAAAAAAACTGGGTATAACATATAAACAAAAACTGATGAAAAATTAAGGAAATCTCAGCATCTATAAAAATAGGATCAGTAAAGTTGAATGCGCGTAAAACGGGAATGAATATTACATTGTGTTTAATCTAAATTCCATTGACATCTGAGGGACACACTGAAAAGGATGCTGCGACGGCTACAGCACCGCCCACACAGCCTTAACCACCTGCGACAAACGGTTATACGCCTATGGGAGGAATTGCCACAAGAAACTATTGAGGATATCATCTCCAGAATGCATCAACGGTGTTTAAGGGGAGGCCACACAAGGTACTGACGACCAGGAACAGGTGGCATGTACATACACCCTGCAGGCTTACACCGCACTCTACTTATATGCCACAGTGTCACAGGGTCCCGGGGGTTCCCACGTTGGGGTACCACATTATCCCCATTATGCATAACCATGTGCTTTAATTAACATGTTATACCCATTTTGTATGTTTAGTATCCTCCTTTGACGTTTGTTCAGTGGTGCTAAATTTGCTCTTCAGTGATATATATATATATATATATATATATATATATATATATATATATATATATAATATATATATATATATATATATATATATATATATATGTCTTCTCTGGTAGGCAAAGGCAGGAGGCATACCAATTTTCACCAGAGTTTTGGAATAGTCGAAAATTGTCGCTATGGCCGACGTGGCCCGACACACGGATTGAAAAGTGGCAGTCAAGGAAGTTGGGAAATAGATAAATGTAGTGTGTTCCAGGCTTTACCAAAATATTTTGGTATCTAGTAGCAATTGGAATAGTAAACATGTGTTTATTTGATCAGGTTTTATGTATGTATTTAATTATGGAAAAAGAGGAAGACTTAACCTACCTGTGCTCCAGTCAGTACACTTCTTACTCTGGTATTCTAACCCATGACCTACTGTTCCCAAGACAGAATCCCTAACCATATGAATACGACATCATCATATATATATATATAAATATATATATATTATATAAAATAATATATATATATATATATATATATAATATATATATATATATATATAATATATATATATATATATTATATATATATATATATATATATATATATATATATATATTATATATATATATATATATATATTATATATATAATATATATATATATATATATATATATATATATATATATATATATATATATATATATATATTATATATACATATATATTATATAATATATATATATATATATATATATATATATATATATATATATATATATATATTTAATATATATTAGAAAATATAATTATATTTAGTTATAGATATAATATATATAATATATATAATATATATATATATATATATATATATATATATATATATATAATATATATATATATATATATATATATATATATTATATATATATATATATATATTATATATATATATATATATATATATATATATATTATATATATATATATATATATATAATATAATATATATATATATATATATATATATATATATATATATATATATATATATAATATATTATATATAGATATATATATATATTCAGCGACCAAATAAGTTAAAAAATTCCTGAACCGATTGGGAACCCTATTTTCTTGAACCATAATTATATTTAGCCAATATGTCCAAATTGACCACTGTAACTACTATATATAATATATATAATATATATTTATATTATATATATATATATATATATATATATATATTATATATATATATATATATATATATATATATATATATATATATTTAAAAATGGTGATCGTGAAGATGTAAACAAAAGGTTTTCTATTTAGTGGTAAAAGTTGA
>SEYY01004866.1:17500-25000 GCA_009176605.1 Armadillidium nasatum | reverse complement strand
TCAGAACCAAAGATGTGTTTCATAAAAATAATAACACATCTTCCCCAGTGAAATAGGAGTGACCTTCAGTATTAGATTAAAGAACTGAAATCCAATGGGGGTACGAAAGGAATACAAAAACCTTTCCGAAATGAGATTTTATTACCCTTTGATTAATAATTATTTTTTGCTCCCATTTTGTAATGTTGAAACTGTTAAAAATTGACCCCACTTTGTTGGTTGTATTTGCAATTTGAACTCTTTGTTCTCGAAACAAAGTAAGAGGGAGTATGGGATGAAGAAGACCAAACCACCTATCTTTTATAAGCACTGAACATGAGTTACGAAAAGAAATAAATTCATTGAAGGCAACCTAGGTATTTTCTGTTGGAAATCTCGTAAATGCTTGGTGTGAGTCATATAAATAACTAGAGATTAAATTAAAGTGTACCCAACGGAAGATTTATAGGTTAACCATATTCTGCTAAAATGATAAAATTGAACTTAATTAATTAAGATCATGGTAATAACAGCAAATGATTTCAACAAAGCCAATTTGGAAGTTGCTCTAGGGACCAACTTCAAGCTAGTCTAAATATCTGATCAATGAATTAAATAGAATAAAGTTATATAATATTTCCGTTTTGATATTCAGATTTACAGAAGGATGCAATTAATTCTCCATTCCTTTTCTTCCCGAGCTCCTTCTCCCTTCACTCTGAGGGAGTTGCAAAATATATACTGTGTATTTTGATGGGAAAGAGATTACGCTGTTAGTTTTTTGATATGTAACGTTCTTAGGCCATTTAAAAAAGTGCCAAAACTATAAAAGCTTTTCTATTTTCTTTATGTGATTTATGACCCAAAAACTAGCTTTTTGCTTTAGAATTAAAAAAAGAAGCTAATTTATAGTTTTAACTTTTAAAAAACAAAATATTTAAGAGGTTTTTAGAGTCCAAAACAGAGCTAAAAAACTTAAATGAAGCACATATTATTTAGTATTAAACTAAAAAAATATTCAAAATTTAGTCAGAAGAAACTAAAATGAAAAAAGGATGACAACATAATTTAATTTTTCTTCTTCTTCCCGTCCTCCATAAGATGCATATTACCTTTCATTAATATAATATATCAAAATTTTTAGCATACAGGGATGATCTCTTGGCCTTTAAGTTGTTATTGCCTATGAGAACACTTGCTGTACTACAGCACTAGTGAGCATGACTGTGTTGAACATGATGAGCAATTCCATCAACGCTTTTCTCGAGTATCTTGTACACCCCCATATATATATATATATATATATATATATATATATATATATATATATATATATATATATATATATATATATATATATATATATATATATATATATATATATATATATATATATATAAGAAAACTTTTGTTAGAAAAGTACTTAGGTTTTGTCAAGACAAATAGCTATTCTCTTTTAGGCTTTAAATTCCATCACAAAAGTCTATTCCACACATTTATTTCCTTCAACTAAAAAGTACTGTAAAAATTTAATATATATATATATATATATATATATATATATATATATATATATATATATATATATATATATATATATATATATATATATATATATATAATATATTAAATATTAATCTTAATTAGATATTAGAGTAACGAACTGTTTACTCTAACATCTAATCTCGCCGTTGAATAAATAAAAAGAACAAATAAACAAATGCATTTAATCGTAAATTAGCAAGAGTGCCTAAGTCACAATATTCAAAATTTGGAAGACTCAAAATTTGAGACACGAGAACAAAAACAACAAAAACATATGCACAATAACAGCCTTCAGCTGAAAATTGAGAAGAGTGACAGTAAGAGGAAACAAAAAACTGTATACTGTCAGAACGCTCAAGCACCTGAGTTTCGGTCAAGAAAATAAGGTGAAGTATAGTAGAAAAGGGTGGTGTTCAACAAAGGGGAATTATTAAAAAGACGGTGAAATTTTCAGAAATTAATGAAAAAGGAACCCCGTTCAGCAGGTCAAATCTGCTGCGAAGTCTTAGTAGCACTAACCCCACCTCCGAAGGTCGCCAACTCCCAAGTGATGATGGGGTGAGGAATGGATGAGAAACACTGTTTGGATGTCGCATCTCCAATCATCTCCAAGATAGGTTTAAGTATCACCAAAATGCAGCATTATTTAAAAAAGGTAATGTTTGAGCTCGTTATTATAAATCTGTGAGGGATATGTGAAAATAAAGAGGAAGATGGGAATAAGAACCACTCTAGTGTAAAGTCGTCAGTACGTTTGACGTAACTTTCTGAAAAGATGAAACTCGTAATGGAGAAACTAAAGGGCAAAGGAGTTCCTCGAAAAGCATCAGCTAAACCTAACACTCAGTAGATAATGCCAAAGAGACATTACATTCTTTTCAGAAAGTTACGTCAAACGTACTGACGACTTTACACTAGAGTGGTTCTTATTCCCATCTTCCTCTTTATTTTCACATATCCCTCACAGATTTATAATAACGAGCTCAAACATTACCTTTTTTAAATAATGCTGCATTTTGGTGATACTTAAACCTATCTTGGAGATGATTGGAGATGCGACATCCAAACAGTGTTTCTCATCCATTCCTCACCCCATCATCACTTGGGAGTTGGCGACCTTCGGAGGTGGGGTTAGTGCTACTAAGACTTCGCAGCAGATTTGACCTGCTGAACGGGGTTCCTTTTTCATTAATTTCTGAAAATTTCACCGTCTTTTTAATAATTCCCCTTTGTTGAACACCACCCTTTTCTACCATAGCTCACCTTATTTTCTTGACCGAAACTCAGGTGCTTGAGCGTTCTGACAGTATACAGTTTTTTGTTTCCTCTTACTGTAACTCTTCTCAATTTTCAGCTGAAGACTGTTATTGTGCATAGGTGTTATTGTGCATATGTTTTTGTTCTCGTGTCTCAAATTTTGAGTCTTCCAAATTTTGCATATTGTGACTTAGGCACTCTTGCTAATTTACGATTAAATGCATTTGTTTATTTGTTCTTTTTATTTATTCAACGGCGAGATTAGATGTTAGAGTAAACAGTTCGTTACTCTAATATCTAATTAAGATTTAATATTAATATATATATATATATATATATATATATATATATATATATATATATATATATATATATATATATATATATATATATATATATATATATATATATATATATATATATATATTTATAATTTTTACAGTACTTTTTAGTTGAAGGAAATAAATGTATGGTAATCAGACTTTTGTGATGGAATTTAAAGCCTAAAAGAGAATAATGCTATTTGTCTTGACAAAAAACCTAAGTACTTTTCTAACAAAAGTTTTCTAGTATATATATATATATATATATATATATATATATTATATATATATATATATATATATATATATATATATATATATATATATATATATATATATATATATATATATATATATATATATATATATATATATGGGGGGTGTACAAGATACTCGAGAAGCGTTGATGGAATTGCTCATCATGTTCAACACAGCCATACTCACTAGTGCTGTAGTACAGCAAGTGTTCTCATAGGCAATAACAACTTAAAGGCCAAGAGATCATCCCTGTATGCTAAAAATTTTGATATATTATATTAATGAAAGGTAATATGCATCTTATGGAGGACGGGAAGAAGAAGAAAAATTAAATTATGTTGTCATCCTTTTTTCATTTTAGTTTCTTCTGACTAAATTTTGAATATTTTTTTAGTTTAATACTAATAATATGTGCTTCATTTAAGTTTTTTAGCTCTGTTTTGGACTAAAAACCTCTTAAATATTTTGTTTTTTAAAAGTTAAAACCATAAATTAGCTTCTTTTTTTAATTCTAAAGCAAAAAGCTAGTTTTTGGGTCATAAATCACATAAAGAAAATAGAAAAGCTTTTATAGTTTTGGCACTTTTTTAAATGGCCTAAGAACGTTACATATCAAAAAACTAACAGCGTAATCTCTTTCCCATCAAGATACACAGTATATATTTTGCAACTCCCTCAGAGTGAGGGGAGAAGGAGCTCGGGAAGAAAAGGAATGGAGAATTAATTGCATCCTTCTGTAAATCTGAATATCAAAACGGAAATATTATATAACTTTATTCTATTTAATTCATTGATCAGATATTTAGACTAGCTTGAAGTTGGTCCCTAGAGAAACTTCCAAATTGGCTTTGTTGAAATCATTTGCTGTTATTACCATGATCTTAATTAATCAAGTTCAGTTTTATCATTTTAGCAGAATATGGTTAACCCATAAATCTTCCGTTGGGTACACTTTAATTTAATCTCTAGTTATTTATATGACTCACACCAAGCATTTACGAGATTTCCAACAGAAAATACCTCGGTTGCCTTCAATGAATTTATTTCTTTTCGTAACTCATGTTCAGTGCCTATATAAGATAGGTGGTTTGGTCTTCTTTATCCCATCCTCCCTCTTACTTTGTTTCGAGAGCAAGGAGTTCAAATTGCAAATACAACTAACAAAGTGGGGTCAAATTTTAACAGTTTCAACATTACAAAATGGGAGCAAAAAATAATTATTAATCAAAGGGTAATAAAATCACATTTCGGAAAGGTTTTTGTATTCCTTTCGTACCCCCCATTGGATTTCAGTTCTTTAATCTAAATACTGAAGGTCACTCCTATTTCACTGGGGAAGATGTGTTATTAATTTTATGAATCACATTTTTGGTTCTGATACGTATCACTGTTTCTGTTTCTTTCATATTCTCAGCCTCAGGAGAGACTCTCATCCTCTTTGTGGGTTTTCTGACCTCAATTAGAAATGCTGTCCATTTCAATTAAAACATCAGCAGCTGACATGGAATGATGTAAGGAGTCACCTACAGATTCAGGTGTGCAACTAAGATTCCTCTGTAAGAAATAGTCTATTACGGTATTTCCTCTATAGTTTTACTTCAGCATCACCCGAAAGTATATTCCAATGTCTAACTCACGACTTCTGATTTTAATTTGCAGAGCAAGAAAACCATCTGCGATGGTAACGGGGAAAAGAATAAATTTATAACAAAGTTTAACAATTTATGTATAGATCATAGTTGGGCTGATATATATATATATATATATATGTATATATATATATATATATATATATATATATATATATATATATATATATATATATATATATATATATATATATATATATATATATATATATATATATATATATATATATATATAGGGGTATAACAATTTTTTTAACCTTTAATTAATTTCCAAAATTTGAGATGAGAAATGAGGCAATAAACTCTAAATGATAAACAATTCATTAATATAAATAGAGTCAAATGTTATTCTCATCACCCTTTCGATATATTTTAATTAAAAATTGAATTTATTTTAATTCATTTCCATTTCAAATTATCAGAAAACAAATTCATTTCGCTGCGTCGAGGTGAATTTTTACGTTGGGAGGGTGGAGAGTGAAAGGTGGAGGGGTGGAGGGGTGGAGAAGTCGAGAAGTGGGGATGGGGACGAAGTTTCCACTGCCAACAGGTGTTATTGCTCTTGACTAATTAATCTAATTAAAATAGACATACACCTTCCTGTGCACGATAAACAAAATCGAGAAACACTTGTTCAAACTTCGACCTATTTTCTTGTTTATCTTATTTCAAGAATACAAATGAAGGAGTGTTTGTGTTCATTGCTCATTTCAAAAAGAGTTACAAGCAAGACGTAATAATTAATAGATCTACATTCAGAAATTCACGCATACACACACTCACACCTACACCTACACCCACATAACAGACACACACACACACACACACACACACACACACACACACACACACACACTATATATATATATATAGTATATATATATATATATATATATATATATATATATATATATATATATATATATATATATATATATATATATATACATAATATATATATATATATATATATATATATATATATATATATATATATATATATATATATATATATATATATATATATATATATATATATATATATATATATATATATATATATATATATATAATATATATATATATATAATTTACGAAAAGCAGCTTCTCACGCATGACTGCAGGGTGACAAGAGGTAAACATTTTCTGGTTACGAATATGTGGCCCTTCGGGAGCATTAATAATTGAGAAGCTGAAGAAATTCCCTGTCCATGGAAATTGCCAAAATGACGCCCATTTTTTGGGGCAACAATCTTGACATGATAACACAGATTTTATCCAAAGTCCAAACAAATTTCAGATCATGTATTAAAATTATTTTGTTTAAAATGATTTCTGAAAAATGTACAAGGCATTGTGTCTGTGAAACTCCGAGTAATTATTTTATAGATTTTTAATAGTACTAAAATATTTAATAAAAAGATCACGGCACGTAATTAATGTTACTTCACGCAATAGTTTTTATAATTTGCTAAGGAAAAAATATTATGCAATTATTGCTATCAATTTTTAAAGCTTTTTTTTTAAAATAAACTCATTGCCTATGAAGGCTTTTCATTCTCATTTAATAACACTTTCTTGTGACCAATTCTTTTCTAAAACAATGAACTTTAAAGAGGTCAGGACCTTTTATCAAACCCTTCAATGACCACGATGGAAATCACGCTGAGGTCCACTTTCAAATTCTCTCTAGTTAAGCTATTTCTATTTTGTGTATTTCTTTCAGGACTTTCTTAATTGACGAACTTTTTACTTGAAGTTTTTCTTTCAATTTTTCGTACTTTGATTTTATTTCAACTCTTTTCGACTGTGTCCAGGTTGTTGTATATATATACATATATATATATATATATATATATATATATATATATATATATATATATATATATATATATATATATTATATATATATATATATATATATATTATATATATATATATATATATATATATATATATATATACTCGACACAGTCTTCACAAAACTACATGTTTAAGAACACAACTCACACCGTCATCTCTTTTTAATATTTTGATTATTTCCTTTTTTTCTTGATATTTCTTGGAAGGGTCACATTATCTCTTTCGCTAAACAAGCTTCTAAGTGGTTAGGTGTTCTAATCCTCTATAGATTTTATCACTACCCTGATTTCTTGCTCTGTATAAGGCATCGTTCGCTCTTGTATGGAGTATGCAGTGCATATCTGAGATTGTTCCAGACACACACATTGCTTTGTTTGAAAAGATGAAATTGAGTCTTAGGCTTTTCTCCTTTTAACTCTCCCTATTTCTCTCTAATGTCTTTCTGCCAGCGAACATTTGCATAACTCTCCTTATCCTTTCGTTAATACAACTGTCATCGTTCTTCTTCTCCTTTAGTTGAATACGTCCTTCTCTGCATTAGGAAGCCTCGTAATGCACGTCTTTCCACAAAACCTCATCCATTCTGTGTCCGGTTATCTGGTCAGTATTAACCCTTCCTTTCTGTG
>SEYY01004866.1:2500-15000 GCA_009176605.1 Armadillidium nasatum | reverse complement strand
TATATATATATATATATATATATATATATATATATATATATATATATATATATATATATATATATATATATATATATATATAGGGATAGAAAGTATCGGTATCGGCAAGTATCGCCATATTTTTTCCATACCAGTATCGTATCAAGTTCGGTATCGGTATCGGCAAAAAATTTGTATAGGAGTAAAGTATCGGTATCGGCAGTGGTATCGGTAGTAGTATCGGCAAGTATCGGCATATTTTAAGGTATCGGGTATCGGGTAATTTTCGGGGAATTTTAGGTATCGGTATCGGTATCGGTAAAATTTTGGTATCGCTCCATCACCATATATATATATATATATATATATATATATATATATATATATATATATATATATATATATATATATATATATATATATATATATATATATATATATATATATATATATATATATATATATATATATATATATATATATATATATATATATATATATATATATATATATATATATATATATATATATATATATATATATATATATATATATATATATATATATATATATATATATATATATATATATATATATATATATATATATATATATATATATATATATTCATATTTCATGTATATTGAAAATAAGAAAGTCACGAAAAGACTGATTTAGAATACTAAAATTTTTAAAATTGGTTTCACTTTCTGAAAAAAGGAAAAAAAAAAAATCTTCCAAGTACTCATTTCGAAGCTTACATACTCACATACACATATGCACAAGCAAACATATATACAGAAATATAATATATATATATATATATATATATATATATATATATATATATATATATATATATATATATATATATATATATATATATATATATATATATATATATATATATATATATATATATATATATATATATATATATATATATATATATATATATATATATATATATATATATATATATATATATATATATATATATATATATATATATATATATATATATATATATATATATATATATATATATATATATATATATATATATATATATATATATATATATATATATATATATATATATATATATATATATATATATATATATATATATATATATATATATATATATATATATATATATATATATATATATATATATATATATATATGATGTCGTATTCATATGGTTAGGGATTCGGTCTTGGGAACAGTAGGTCATGGGTTAGAATACCGGAGTAAGAAGTGTACTGACTGGCAGCTCAGGGAGGTTAAGTCTTCCTTTTTTTCCATAATTAAATACATATATAAAACCTGTTCAAATAAACACATGTTTACTATTCCAATTGCTACTAGATACCAAAAATATTTTGGTAAAGCCTGGAACACACTCCCTTTATCTGTTTTCCCAACTTCCCTTGACTTGCACACTTTTAAACTCCGTGTATCGGGTCACGTCGGCCATTAACGACCAGATTTTCGACTATTCCCAAACTCTGGTGAAAATTGGTATGCCTCCTGCCTTTGCCTACCAGAGAAGACATAATATATATATATATATATATATATATATATATATATATATATATATATATATATATATATATATATATATATATATATATATATATATATATATATATATATATATATATATATATATATATATATATATATATACTGAAGAGCAAAATTAACGCACCACTGGAACAAACGTCAATAGGAGAATACTAACAAATACAAAAAGGGTAGTAACATTATTAATATACAGCACATGGTTATGCATAATGGGGATAATGTGGTGCCCCACCGTGGGAACCCCCGGGACCCTGGTGACACCGTGGCATATAAGTAGAGTGCGGTGCAAACCTGCAGGGTGTATGTACATGCCACCTGTTCCTGGCCGTCAGTACCTTGTGTGGCCTCCCCATAAATACCGTTGATGCATTCTGGAGATGATATCCTCAATAGTTTCTTGTGGCAATTCCTCCCATAGGCGTACAACCGTTTGTCGCAGGTCGTTAAGGCTGTGTGGGCGGTGCTGTAGCCGTCGCAGCATGTCCTTTTCAGTGTGTCCCTCAGATGTCAATGGAATTTAGATTAAACAAAATGTAATATTCATTCCCGTTTTAAGCGCATTCAACTTTACTGATCCTATTTTTTTAGATACTGAGATTTCCTTAATTTTTCATCAGTTTTTGTTTATATGTTTTACCCAGTTTTTTTATTTTCATGCAATACCATAGAGGCAAATCTCGAATCTATAGTGGCCCGAGAATGACTCCTTATATCCATCCACAAAACACAATTGTGATTCCCTTTGCTGAACCTCTCCTCTCTCTTCGTCATTTCATTGCCTCTATTTACAATTTATATATTGTTTTTAGTTTTCCGAATAAGATTTGCAACATTTTAATTTTCAACAACACCAACCAATACAGAAAGTACTGAATGATAAGCATATATAATATCATTTTGATTAGTCTTTTCTCAATTAAAATTTGAGTTTCTTTTTTAAATAAAATTTTATTTGAATCGAACGAATAAATATTTTGGACAGACTTAAGCAGCAATCAACAAAGTGATATTGAAAGACAGTAGTGGAAAATTATACTTCATTAATAATACTGAAAAGTCAGAGTGAACAGTTTGCGACTGATTTGTGGTCACGCGTCTTATTAATTGTTTTAAATAATAGAGATATAATTTCTAACTGTGAAAACAAAATTTCAATACTTTTGAAGATGCTTTCAATGCAATAAGGTTACTTATTAAATTAAAAAATTGTTTGAAATGACGATTCTAATAACACTGTAAATCATTATGTTTTTTGAATAAGGGAAATAATTTTTATTCTAAGTCAGATAGATTTTCATGGGGTTTTGAAGGGGTTTTGATGGGGCTTTGATAAGGTTTTGATGAGGTTTTGATAAGGTCTTGATGAGGTTTTGATGGGGTTTTGATGAGGTTCTGATGAGGTTTTGAAGAGGTTTGTTAAGGTTTTGATGGGGTTTTGCTAAGGTTTTGATGATGTTTTGATGATGTTTTGATGAGGTTTTGATGATGTTTTGAGGTTTGTTTGTTAAGGTTTTGATGGAGTTTTGCTAAGGTTTGATGATGTTTTGATGAGGTTTTGATGGGGTTTTGATGAGATTTTGATGAATTACACTCGATTTAAATATCTCAAAATTATTACACGAGCATAATTGTAATACCTTTATTAAAATATCTTTTTCGTTTACAATACACATTGGAACTTCATTTTCTTATGCATAATGTTCCCCATCTTGATCTTCGAACCAATTTTAAATCATGGAGGTTTAAGAACTCTCGTTAGTGTTTATATTTGAGAGAGTATTTGGAACGCAGAAACTCTGGATGGCAATTCTAAATGGCCATATATTTTACTCATACAACATAAAACAATCGAGATTCTCTCATTTAAGAACAATTACAATAAAAAAAATTTCAAGAAAATGTATATTTCCATTTTTTAAAACAATAATAAACAGTTCGAATACCGTTTTAAATACAATTCTTAATGCATATTCTATCGTAAAATGAACAAGAAGAAAGAAAAAACATTTTAAAGGAAGAAAAATGATAAACCACATCTTAAATGCCATAAAGATAATTTGAATTGAAATACAATTTGCTTCAAAGGAAGTCTTAAGAAGAAGAGAGGAAAGAAACTCCTTCAGTAGACGAACAAAAGAGAAAGTGAAGTTTCAGGAGATTAATAGGTTCCATTGTCAGGTATTATATTTCTAATAATCTTGACAATATTGCTCAAAATAATTTTTAATAGGCATTTAATTACTATATTATATATATACTAATATATATATATATATATATATATATATATATATATATATATATATATATATATATATATATATATATATATATATATATATATATATATATATATATATATATATATATATATATATATATATATATAATTACCTCTGGTGGGAAAAGGCTGAAAGCCTACCAATTTCCTCAAGAGTTAAGAGGCTACCAGAATCAAGTCTAAATTAAAGACCAGCATGTCCCGATAACGGCTTTAAAAAAAAAATAAAGGTATGCAAATTCAAGGAAGTTGGGAAAACAGATAAAGATGGTGTGTTTCACAATACCAGTAGCGTGCGTACATGTAAGATTGAGCATAGTGGTAAAGTGTAGGGCCAGAGAGTTGGACAAAGAAAGGATAAGGATAAAAAACTTGAATTTCTCAATAAATAACGATAGTATAGAGAGAGTGACGCAACAATTCGACGGGCAGAAAGAAACTGGAGAGAATTAGTGAGAGTAGGAGAGTTGATAAGACGAAAAACCCTAGACTCCTCCTTCATAAGGAGAGCTGTATGAGTGGAACCACCCCAGATGTGTGACGCATGCTCCATACAGGGGCGAACAACACCCCTACTCAGCTCAAAGCAACTGGGGTGGATTGAAGAAATACTGAAGGCGACTCAGAACACCCAACCTCTTAAAAGCTTGTTTAGAAAGAGAGGTAATGTGATCTTTCCAAGAAAGATCACGAGAAAAATAAACACCAAGAATATTAAGGAGAGATGAAGGCTTGAGGTGTGTGTTTTCGAAGAAGATATCATAGTTGTGTGGAAGATTGTGTCGAGTAGAGAGATGGAGGAATTGGGTTTTGGTGGCATTGAAAACAACCATGTTTTCTCTGCCCCAATTTGAAATACGAGATAGATCAGAGGTCAGCTGCTCTAAGGCTACCTTCCTTGCGTCTATTAACTATCTTTGGGAGGGCGCCTTTCAAATTGAAAAGAGTAATGAAGGGTAGAGTCATCAACATAGGAGTGGATAGGAGATGAAGTAACAGAGAGAAGGTCATTAATGAAAAGCAGAAAAAGTGTTGGGATAGGACAGATCCTTGAGGAACACCACTATTAATAGATTTAAAGAAAGAACGATAGCCGTCTACAATAGCTGCTATAGAATGACCAGAAAGGAAATCAAAGAGAAGATCACAGAGAGAAGGATAGATTCTGAAAGAGGAAAGTTTGGAAATCAAAGCTTTGTGCCAGACTATATCGAAAGCTTTCGATTTGTCTAGCGCTACAGAAAAAGATTCACCGAAATGCCGAAGCGGGAAGTACCAAGGTTTCAGAGAGAAGAGAAAGAAGATCACCAGTAATTGTCTAAAGTAGAATTAAAGAGTAAGGTTTGAGCGAAGAGTACAGTTTTAGCAGCAGCCAAAACGGCAATCGTGTCGTCACAAGATACTAGAGGAAGGGAAGGAGAAAAATCAAAATTAAAGTCGTTTTTTTTTTTTTTTTTTTTTTTTTTTTTTTTTTTTTAAAGCAAATTGTCAGAAAGCATGAGGAAAAGGAGGAAAAAATATTGCAATTTCTACATATTAAAAGAATATTCATTGTACAGAGAATATATTTTGCAATATTCTGGAATAAAATGTAAGCTGCATCGGTTTCTGGAGTTTGGAGACAACGGTAACCATAGAAGCCATCATCCATGACACGAACACTCAACTACAAGCAGAGTTAAAATAAGGTTTGTTAAGTGAAGTTGAAGGGAGAGAACACCGAATGTGCGCCTTCGTGACAGAGAAAATTACTTCGGTTATGCGCCTTAACATACCTAGGGATCCTACCAATCATTTCGTTGGAAATCAGTGAAGTAAGACAACAAGTCTGACCAGTTAGGAGCATCAGAATGCTATATATATATATATATATATATATATATATATATATATATATATATATATATATATATATATATATATATATATATATATATATATATATATATATATATATATATATATATATATATATATATATATATATATATATATATATATATATATATATATATAAATATATATATAATAATAAATAATAATAATAATAATAATAATAATAATAATAATAATAATAATAATAATAATAATAATAATAATAATAATAATAATAATAATAATAATAATAATAATAATAATAATAATAATAATAATAATAATAATAATAATAATAATAATAATAATAATAATAATTAATGATGAACAAAAACAAAAACAAAAGAAAAAAAATCGTAAAGAAAATAACGAAGAAATTATATATTGTCAATAAATAAAAAAAAATAAGTAAAAAATGTTAATGATACTTCAATTCGTCCTTCCCAAAATGATGTTGAGAAAAAAAAAAAAAAAAAAAAAAAAAAAAAAAAAAAAAAAAAAAAAAAAGCCAAAAAAATCACCATTTTTTCATCTGCTTTCGAAGGGTTTCTTTTTTTTTCGACTTAATTTTGAACGTCAATTTTTCAAAAAAAAAAAAAAAAAAAAAAAAAAAAAAAAAAAAAAAAAAAAAAAAAAAAAAAAAATTTTTAAAAAAAAAAAAAAAAATAAAATTTAATATTATATATATATATAATATATATAAATAATAAATATATATATATATATATATATAATATATATATATATTATATATATATATATATATATATATATATATATATATAATATATATATATATATATATATATATATATATATATAATATATTATTATTATTTTTTTTAAAAATGAAAATATATTATTTTTTATGAAAGATTAATTATTAATATAATATATATATATATATATATATATTATATATATATATATATATATATATATATATATATATATATATATATATATATATATATATATATATATATATATATATATATATATATATATATATATATATATATATATATATATATATATATATATACATATATATATATATATATATATATATATATATATATATATATATATATATATATATATATATATATATAATATTTATATATATATAATATATATATATATAAATATATATATAATTTATATATATATATATATATATATATATATATATATATATATATATATATATATATATATATATATATATATATATATATATATATATATATATATATATATATATATATATATATATATATATATATATATATATATATATATATATATATATATATATATATATATATATATATATATATATATATATATATATATATATATATATATATATTTCGGTGAATCTTTTGCTGTCGCGCTGGACATATCGAAAGCTTTCGATAGAGTCTGGCACAAAGTTTTGATTTCTAAACTTCCCTCTTTCGGTATCTATCCTTCTCTCTGTCGTCTTCTCTCTAATTTCCTTTCCGGTCGTTCTATAGCTGCTGTTGTAGACGGCCACCGTTCATCCTTTAAATCTATCCCCAACACTTTTTCTACTTTTCATTAATGATCTTCTCTCTATTACCTCATCTCCTATCCCCTCCTATGCTGATGACTCCACCCTTCATTATTCCTTCCAGTTTGAAAAACGCCCACCCAACAGCAGTTGATAGACTCGAGAAGGATAGCCTTGGAGCAACTAACCTCTGATCTTTCACTTATTTCAAATTGGGGCAGAGAAAACATGGTTGTTTTCAATGCCTCAAAAACTCAATTTCTTCATCTCTCCACTCGACACAATCTTCCACACAACTATGATATCTTCTTCGAAAACACACAACTCAAACCTTCATCTGTTCTTAATATTCTTGGTGTTTCTTTTTCTCGTGATCTTTCTTGGAAAGATCACATTACTTCTCTTTCTAAACAAGCTTCTAAGAGGTTGGGTGTTCTGAGGCGCCTTCAGAATTACTTCAAGCCACCCCAGTTGCTTGCTCTGTATAGGGGTGTTGTTCGCCCCTGTATGGAGTACGCTTCGCACATATTGGGTGGTTCACACACACGGCTCTCCTAGAGAAGGTGGAGTCTAGGGCATTTCGTCTCATCAACTCTCCAGCTCTTACTAACTCTCTTCAATCTCTTTCTGCCCGTCGAATTGTTGCGTCACTCTCTCTTTACTATCGCTATTACAACGGACACTGCTCTTCTGAACTCTCTCGTCGCATACCTCCTCCATTGAGAAGAGCTCGTGCGACACGCCTTTCTACACAGTCTCATTCTTTCTCTGTCCAACTCTCCGACCCCAGACTTAACCGCTATGCTCAATCTTACATATACTCTACTTGGTAAAGTCTGGAACACACTCCCTTCATCTGTTTTCCCAACTTCCTTTGACTTGCATACTTTCAAACGCCGAGTATCTGGACACGTCGGCCTCCATCGACCATGATTATAGATCCTTCCCAACTCCGGTGGAATTTGGTAGGCCTCTGGCCTTTGCCCACCGGAGGAGATATAAAAAAAAAAAAAAATAAAAAAAATATATATATATATATATATATATATATATATATATATATATATATATATATATATATATATATATATATATATATATATATATATATATATATATATATATATATATATATATATATACTGGCATCGGCATTTTCTCTTTTTGCTCAATAATTGTTATTTTATTAATAGGTTATAAAGAAGATTGTATTATCATTAATCCTTGATGCTGCTAGATTTCTAGACTAATTAATCAAGATTTTGATATAAAATAATGATCTTACAATCAAAGTAATGATGTCATATATCTGATATAGGAGCGGCATTTAAAAATACCAATAAGAGACAAGCTTCTCTAGTGACGTTACATACCTTCATAAGAAGAAAACGCCGGGACATTTTTTTGAGGGGAAGACAGTTCGGCATTTGACATAGCTGCCACAAGGTATGCTGTGATAGCGAGTCGAACGTCAAAGCCATCATTTAATTACCTTTTTTTTTGGTTATTAGTATAATTGTTATTAATAAAACATCGACATTAGAAAAGTAAATAAAAGTAAAATGAATACGGAGAGTCATAGTGCTTGTGAAGCAAATATTCATGATGAATTAATCCTTTATATCATGTGTGAATTTGTAATTAGAATTAAGGGATTAAAATATTAAAAATAAACAAAGCTGTTTGCGACAATTTCTCCTTTAAAAACCGAGTTCCTTACGGAACACACACACACACACACACTCACACACACACACACACACACACACACACACACACATATATATATATATATATATATATATATATATATATATATATATATATATATATATATATATATATATATATATATATATGTATGTGTGTGTGTGTGTGTGTGTGTGTGTGTGTATGTGTATGTGTGTAGTGTGTGTGTGTGTGTATGTGTAAGTGAGTGAGAGAAGATTCAATAAATTCGAAATAATTAAATTGTCCAATTTTGAATCACAAAAAAGATTGTGTAAATCGATCTGTCAAACGCTTCTGTCCTCTTCACGTTATCAAGGAAAATATTTAAAATATATTCAAATAAATAAATGAATGAATGAATAAATAAATAAAAATTAAATAAATAAATAAATAAATAAATAAATAAATTATAATATAATATATAATATTACTTCTTAGGCAAAATAGTTTAATTTCTGGGTTTCTATTTGCTATCTTCCATTTTCTATTTCAACTTTTATAAAGTATTAAATTGCAAATTATTATACATATATATATATATATATATATATATATATATATATATATATATATATATATATATATATATATATATATATATATATATATATATATATATATATATATATATATATATATATATATATATATATATATATATATATATATATATATATATATATATATATATATATATATATATATATATATATATACGCAAGAATTCATTTGAATATGTTCATTTAAATAATTAGAAATGGAGAAACAAAAACCTGCCTTCGAGATCTTTGGAATGACAACGTTCAAAAACTTTCCTCCATCCACCCCATTACCATTTCATTACTTGGTAGTTGGCGGCTTTGGGTGATGGGATTGGCTGCCATCAATATTATGGCAGCTGGCTTGCTCTAATTCACTTGCTTTCCTTTTAAATAATTTCCGCAACATTCCGCGATCTAATTCTTAATCTCAATTTTCCAAATACCATTACTCTTCTTCTAGACCTCACATTATATTTTTTACAAAAACTCAGGCGTTTGGACGCCTCTTAAAAAGCCTTGATTTCTAAACTTCCTTCTTCCGGAATTTATCCTTCTCTTTGTAGAGCGAATTGTGATTTTCTTTCTGGTCGTTCTATTACAGTAATTGTAAACTACCACCGTTCATGTATTAAATCTATAAATAATAGTTATTTAGAGTTCTGAATGACCTCTCTATCACTTCTGCGTCTATCCACTTCTCTGTCGATGACTTCATACTTTATAAGTCCATTTATTTTGAAAGATATCACACCCAAAAGCAAAAACATCGTGCTAGTACGGTGGATTTAGAGCAACTAACATTTGATTTTTTTCGAATTTCTAATTGGAAAATGCAAGATATGGTCATTTATTTTGATGTCTCAAAAATTCAGTTCTTTCAGCTTTCCCTGACATAATCTTCACTTTTATCATTCATAATCTTCATAATTTTAACCTTTCGATAACAAATTAACAAAATCTTCATCTGTCCTTAATATTCCTGGTGTTACTTTTCCTCGTGATCTTTCTTAGAGAGATCATAAATTAGTAAACAAACTTGTGAGAGTTGCTTTTCCTTTATAAAGGTATAGTTTGCCTCTGTATGGAGTATGAGGTGATTCCAGTCTCACAGCTCTCCTAGAAAATTTGGAGTTTAAGATCTTTTCCTTTTATCAACAATTTCACCCTCACAAACTCTCTTCAATTCCTCCTACCAATTGAAATGATTCGTCTTCTCCTTTATACTGTTGCAACGAGCACTCTTCTTTTGAACTCTAAAATTGTATAGTTCCTAAACAGAAATTAATTCTGGAAAAACGTCTTTCCTTAACATTATTCTTTCCCTGTTCAACTCTCTGAACAAAAACTTAATCATTGTGTTCAACATAACATGTATTACACTTGTTAAATCTGAAATAAACTTTTTACCTATTTTTCAAGCTTCATTTCACTCTTACATTTTCAAACGGTGTATAAAGGTGTAATTGGCTTTTAATTTGGACCTGATTTTGGAATTTCCCAACTCTGATGGAATTTCAAAAATATCAGGCCTTTTCCCACGAGAATATATATATATATATATATATATATATATATATATATATATATATATATATATATATATATATATATATATATATATATATATATATATATATATATATATATATATATATATATATCTTTTTTTTATATCTCCTTTGGTGGGCAATGGCCAGAAGCCTACCTATTTCCATCAGAGTTTGGGATATGTCAGAAATCTGGTCGCTAATGGCTGACGTGACCCCGATACACGGCGTTTAAAAGTGTGCAAGTCAAAGGAAGTTGGGAAAATAGATAAAGGGAGTAAGTTCCAGACTTTACTAGTAAAGTACATGTAAGATTGAGCATAGCGGCTAAGTCTGGGGTCGGAGAGTTGCATAGAGAAAGGAGGAGAGTGTGTAGAAAGTTGAGTTGCACGATCCCTTCTCAATGAAGGAGGTATGCTACGGGAGGATTCAGAAGAGCAGTGTAATAGCGATAATAGCGATAGTATAGAGAGAGTGACTCAACAATTTGACAGGCAGAAAGAGATTGGAGAGTTAGTAAGAGTAAAAGAGTTTAAAAAAAAGAAAAAAGCCCTAGACTTTTCATTTTATTTAGAGCTGGAGCTGCATGATGTGGAACCACTCAGATATGTGAGGCTTACTCCATCAATCAACTGGGGTGGCCCAAAAAAATCACGAAGACGCTTCAAAACACCCAACCTTTTAGAAGCTTGTTTAGAAAGAGAAGTAATGTGATCCTTCCAAGAAAGATCACGAGAAAAGAAACACCGAGAATATTGAGGACATATAAAGGTTGGAGTCGTGTGTTTTTGAAGAAGATATCATAGTTGTGTGGAAGGTTGTGTCGAGAAGAAAGATGGAAAAATTGAATCTTTGAGGCATTGAAAATGACCATGTTTTCTCTGCTCCAATTTGAAATGCGAGAAAGATCAAAGATCAGTTGCTCCAAGGCCATTTTCTTGCATCAATTAACTACTGTTGGGAGGGAACCTTTCAAATTGAAAGGAGTAATGGAGGGTGGAGTCATCGTCATAGGAGTGGATAGGAGATGAAGTAAATGAGAGATGGTTATTGATGAAAATTTAAAAGAAGAGATGTTATACTACAGTTCCTTGAGGAACACCACTATTTATAGATTTAAAGGAGGAATGGTGGCTGCTTTAGAACGACCAGTAAAGAAATCAGAAAGAAGATCTCAGAGAGAATAATAGATTCCAAAAGATGGAAGTTTGGAAGTCAAAGCTTTGTGCCAGACTCTTTCGAGGGCTTTCTATATATCTAGCGCCAAACGATATATATATATATATATATATATATATATTATATATATATATATATATATATATATATATATATATATATATATATATATATATATATATATATATATATATATATATATATATATATATATATATATATATATATAT
>SEYY01004865.1:0-17530 GCA_009176605.1 Armadillidium nasatum | reverse complement strand
ATGGCCGAAGCTGCTGACAATTATATGAGTCGCAGAAGCAGAAATGTTACAGATTATTACAGCAATGATTCTGTCCATGCCATAGCACCTTTTTCTACAAGAACCAGAGAACTCACACCTCCACCTTCAATTTCCTTCCTTGCCCGCGAAGTGGCTAAACTATTCACTCAAGTTGCAGAGGTGATTAAAAAAGTAGACGACCTTTCAACACAGTTTTATAAAATGGAGATAAGGGTTACCAAACTTGAAAATAGTCAGACAAGAGGCTTTTCTGACAGAGGCAGGTCACCTTCAAGATTTAGGCCAGAAGGTGCTCTTTGCTACTACCATTACAAATTTAGAGAAAAAGCTACAAGATGTCAAGGAGGTAATTGTCGATGGGCACCCAGGGAAGCCCAACTTGCCACATCAGGACCATCTTCAACCATTCCGGGATATGAATCGTAGGGGCTAACCGCCCCTCAAAAAAGAAATTAAGAGTGCAATTTAATACGAATGTGAAGTGTATAATAATAAGTGATAAAAGTGTATATATTAAAAATGAAAAATTAAGAAAGGAAGAAGGTAACAGCTACTCCCTTATAAATGAGGCTTATACAATTTCAAATAACGATACCAATTCTAATTCATTGCATGCTTATATAAATAATACAAAGTCTAACAATGTTAAACTTCATGTGAATGAGATTGCTACTACTGGTTTAAAACCATCTGTTTTAAATTGTTCTAAATATAATAGTTTTAAAAATAAAAATCTGCATTATCAACATGGTGAAAAGCCAGTTTTTGAGCAAGAGCCATCAGATCTTTGCAAATATACTGCGATGCCAGTTGAAAATGCAAATTTTTATAAGGGTACATCGACTTCAAAAATTATGTTATAAATATTTCAAAAAAAGATTTAAAGTTAAACAGTCTCTACCGTATTTTTTATGCTAACTCTAAAGAATTATTGTGATCGACTCGGGATCGATAGTATCATGTTTTAAGGCTTCTGAAGAAGATAAGAAGGAACCTATTGGTTTCCTTACTGCTGCTAATGGTACTAAAATAAATATATATGATGTTCAAACAAAAACTGTAAATTTTTTATTGTGTAGAGATTATGTACATAATTTTATAATATGTGATGTAGTTTGTAATATATTAGGACTTGATTTTTTTGAAAAGTATAATTTTTTAATAAACTTTAGTAACCATAAGATTATTGATGCCCAAACTGGCAGTTCTTGTGATGTAATTATAGGAAATGATATGGAGTTGGTGCCTTCAAAAAGAATTGATCATTTTGTAAATGTTACCATCTCTCCCAAATTGCCTTCTACGCCTTCTCTTTACTCTAATCTATTATTTAATTTTAAGGAATTATTTACCAGATAATATATTTAAAGGATAGCTCAGAGATATGTAATAATGGTAGTACAATGGTAAAAGAATATATATTTAATGATAAAAATAATGCTGGGGGTAGCAATATAAACAATTCTTCCTATAATTTTAAAAATGGCAATAAATTTAAAAATAATAGTAAAATTATTAGTGAAATGAAAAATAGTGATAACAATGAATATAAAAATAAAGTGTTAAAATTTCCCCTTTCACCCGCCGAGTATGAGGCCTTAAAAGAGTTAGTCCCACATAATATTTAGTGTAAGAGGACCACCCATAAATATAAAGAGCAGAAGAATTTCCACATGTTTATATGAGAAAGCTAAAGTGGAAATCGGCAGGTTAGTTAATGCTGGGGTCTTATCTCATTCACATTCACCATGGGGTTTCCCCATTTCTATTTTGCCAAAACCCTCAGGTGGAGTCCGCATTGTAGCTGGCCTAAGGCTTCTCAACAAAAGAGCAGTTCGTGACAATTTCAGTTTACCAAATTTAAATGATTTTTCTAATATACTTTCTGGTGCTAAAGTGTTTTCTGTTCTTGATCTCAAGAAGGCCTTCTATAATTTGAAAGTTCACCCCGATTGTAAAAAGTTTTTAACAATTAATACTCCATATGGTAGTTTTTCTTATAACAGTATAGTTGAAGGTTTTCATTCTAGTCTCACAAGTTTCACTAAATATATCTCCTTAATTCTTTCTTGTATTCCTAATATTTTCATCTATATTGATGACATCCTAATTGCTACTCCAACTCATGAGGAGCATTTAAAAGTCTTAGAAATGGTTTTTGATAGGTTAAATTATTTTAATTTAAAACTAAGTGCAGACAAGTGCAAAATTGGCCAACCAAAGGTTACATATCTTGGTTTTGATGTGTCAGAAGGTTTTATGCTTCCTAGTGAGGATAAAATTCTTTGTATATTAAACATTCCGAAACCTAAAACTATTAAGAATCTACATTCTTTTTTAGGAAGTATAAACTATTTCCGATCTTCACTTCCTGGAATTTCTAATACTATTTCTCCTCTTCTTTCATTTCTAAAAGGCGCTCCATACTCACAATTTAGAGTAAAATGAAACCCTGAGGCTGAAGAAGCATTCAATTTAGCAAAACTGACTCTGAAAAATGCTGTCCCTTTGGGTTTTCCATCTAACAGTGCCAAAATATCTATTTTCACTGATGCCAGTCACACTGCCTTGGCTGGTGTTGGTTTCGAACTGAAAATGAAAAAACTGTTCCACTTGGATTTTATAGTTATAAATTAAACCCAACTGAAATGAGCTATAGTATTTTTAGCAAGGAACTTCCTTGCCTTGGTTAAAACTGTAAAAAAATTTCAACATATCGTAGAAGGACGAAAGGTAGATGTGTTTTGTGACAATCAGGTCAATCTCTCAGTCACACAGTCACTTAAAAAAGAGACTGATGCTAATCACTTGCTTGCAAGGGAGCAGTGTTACCTAACTTTCTTGTCTGAATATGATTTGAACATAACCCATATTAAATCTGAAGAGAATATAATGGCTGATTATTTGAGCAGAAATCCTGCTGAGCAGCCAACTGCAAGCTCACTGAAATTACCAGCTTCTTCAAATACTGCAGAATATGCAGATGCAACAAGCCATTCACTCCAACTTGGAAGAGAAGACACTGTTACAGAAGTCCTTCCTGAAGCAATCTGGGATGAAGCATTGGTCACACCAGACTTTCTCCACAGCAGGATTCTTTAATAGAGGATGAATGTCAGTCACTGTCATCTATTTTCCATATTTCCGCCAATGAAGTGTTTAAGCTATTTCAGTGTAAAATTGATTATAAAGAACTTCAAGCAGCACAAGAAACAGATGTGCAACTTCAAAAATATTTAAACAAGCAAGAAAATACTAATCTCAAGCTGACCAAGTGGAACTATTATTATAAAAATGATCTACTGTCTTTAGTTGTCGATGAATCTATTACATTTTCACCTCGTGTCTTTGATCCTGAATCTTTCATTATACCTGTTATTTCTTATTCGCATTCACTTGGGCATTTTGGAGTCAAGAAAACTCTGGCATCTCTTAGGAAGCACTTTGTATGGAAGGATATGCCTAAATGCACAAAGCAGTTTGTTCTAAGTTGTGATTCATGTCAGAGATCTAAATCCTTACGCAGAATAAGCCCACCATATGAATCTTACCAGCCAGTTTCAGCAAAATTTCATTTTGTTCATATAGACATTCTTAAAATGCCTCCATGTAAAAACTATAAATATCTTTTAACTTTAATTGATAGATTTTCTCGCTATCTCTTTGCTTTCCCCTTGAAAAACATAGAAACCTCTACAATTGTGGAGACAATTACAAGAGAATTCTTACCCATAGCTGGAGTGGTAGGAACTTATGTTTCGGATCGTGGTGGACAATTTACTTCTGATTTATTTACAAGTGTTTGTGAGGAGCTAGGATCCCGACATAACTTTACTTCTGCCTATACCCCTCAGAGTAATGGACTCATTGAAAACTCTCATAGAACACTATTGAGGTATCTTCGAGCCATGCTGTCAGATGAGTTGGAAGATGTTCAGAATTATTGGTTGGATCTCCTTCCCCTAGTGCTGTTATGTTTAAGAACTGCCCCATTAAACTCAGAAGGAATAACCCCTGCTATCTTAATGATGGGTCAAAATCCCTCCCTCCCTGGAGCCTTAATAGAACAAGTAGAGTCCTCATTCCCACTTTCAATAAAAACATACGCAGAAAAATTGAAATTATTTTTGGGACTCCCTCTGTCTCCAGAATTTTCTGCCAAAAATCCAAAAATATATGTCCCAAAGAACTTACAAGATGCGAAATTTGTTCTTGTAAAGAACCAACAATATGGCAGAAACAAACTAGAAGCAGTGTACCATGGTCCCTACCCCATAGAAAAATTTTCCGGTAATAATGTATACATAAAAAAGAATAATAAAATTCAATGTGAAAATATTATAAATATTAAACCATATTTTAGTTTAAGTAATGAAAGTGTTGTATCATAAATATGTGATAAATAAATTGAAGATGCTATACAAATATATTTTTGTACTTTTTTTTTAATATTTTATTTAAAAAAAAAAAAAAAAAAATTTTTTTTTTTTTTTTTTTTTTTTTTTTTTTTTTTTTTTTTTTTTTTTTTTTAAGTTTCCTCTATTACTTTAATTTCCACTAATTCTTCCCATTTACTACTCTAACATTTATGTCATAGGTTGGGTGTTCAGGTATGAATCTCCAAGTAACCTGGTTACTTGGAAATTCATTCTCTGGGTGTCACCATCTTGGAATGAAGTTGTATTGATGATAATTAATTTTTTTGAAAATATAATTTAATTTAAATAAATATCGATTATTGGGAACGGTATCGATTATATCGGGATCGTTGCCGCACAGCATTCTATTCTGAAAAAGAAGCCGGTAGAAACTGATCATGCTTGTAATGTGTGAATTATAAATGATTGTGAAAATTGTTGATATAAAATAAAAAAGTACTAAAGCACAATATTATTTTACTACGCCACTATGTAAATAGTAGAATTAAGATTAAGAATTTTCTGAAAAGGTAAGGAAAATATTATTTTAATAGAGAGAAAGTGTATGCGCTAGGCCCGACAGTGGACCCTAAGGTAGAATACAGCATTGTGGCATTATAGCTATCACCAAAGAAGCCTTAATTTTTTGCATATATATATATATAATATATAATATATATATATATATATATATATATATATATATATATAATATATATATATATATATATATATATATCAGGAAGGTTTTCACCCTGTCAGTGGAAAGCATCTTTATCTGCTGAAGAAGTTCTTGCAGAGCCCTCCAAAAGATCAAGTTCTTCGGCTCGCCGGTCCCCATGCCGGTCCATGAGTCCTATCCAGACTCTTCAGGTAGGGGTTTTCACCTTTCAGTAGGACCAGCAACGTTCTCAAACCAACCTCCAAACACTCTCTCCAGGGGTCTTCAAAAGATTGCGCTTCTCCGACAATGGTTCCCAATGCTGGTTCTGGAGTATACAAGCCGTTGACAGAGAAATCAAAGGCCGGATGGCTAGTCCTGTCGTCCTTATAGTTCTCTTCACATATATATATATATATATATAATATATATATATATATATATATATATATATATATATATATATTATATATATATATATATATATATATATCAAAGGACACTACCCTTCTAATGACTTTAGATAAGTACTTTCTTTTTGCACATTGTTGATATGAGCTGGTGCAACACCCTTCCACAAATCTCATCCTTTACCTTTCCTGCTTCCAGTTCTGTGGCTTAACAGCTCTTTTCACTTATATATATATATATATATATATATATATATATATATATATATATATATATATATATATATATATATATATATTGCTGCCACTCACAGGCAGAGCCCTTTTCAAGGAAAAGGCAGATTTAAAAGATAAAATAAAACCCAACTAATTCAGAACCTAATGCAGATCTCTCAGGTGGGTACAGACAGAGGATTTAAAGAGATGTAGGTTAAATATAGTGTACGGGCGACTCGGCTTGCCTTGTTTATAGATAATGCTTGAAACCGAGTACGTTTGTAATAAACGAGCCGTACTTTATTTATTATTTATTTTTAATTTAGTAATTAGACTAACGTGTTAATTTACAAAGATTTCAGATTAACGTTCGTATCACAGGATACTTGGACAGCTATCTACAAGGATTTATTCAAACACACACGCCTAATTTTTACTTTACTTACAAACGGGATTACAATCTTTTTACAAAATTTACAAGTAATAAAAACATTTTTCTATTAATGAACAAAATTTTAAATTGAAATTTACTATTATTAGAGTTATCTCGGTTTTTATTTTAAATACGATGGACTATATAAACTTATAAAAGAAATTATAATAATATATATATATCACTAATAATTGTATGAAATTTTAGTTTAACGTATTACCAATAATTCATTACCAATAAAATAATAGATTAACAATATTGGACTATACTTAAATTTGTTACAGAAGGATAACTTGGCGTTGACCTGAGTGAGATTTACGTTATTCCCTTTTTCACTAGTAAGGTGGATTTATTAATGCCGACTTTAAGAATAATGGTTTTCAATTGAGACTCGTCGATATTATGACAAATTGACGCTTGGAGGAAAAGTTTTGATTTAAGCAACGATGTCGGATTATCCGTTAAGTTATCACGTTACAGTTTGAATTTCAAAATAAGAACTATTAATTCCAAGATAAGATATACGTTCGAAGTATGGAATCCAGTATAGGAACTGCAATAGAAATTTAATTAAGAATCTTTTCACTTGTATATTCAAAAGATTACCGACAAATTACCAAATATATATTTTATTTACCCCTTTCAGCTGCAAGGGTCCTAACGTTATGTAATCTGGATGGAACTATGGATTACCAATACGGTCCTAATTTTATGTAATCTTGATGGAATGATGGAAATAGGGATTACCAAGACTTCTATATATCCTCAATATAAATATTATCACTACTTTAGAATACCAATTGTACGCAATGATGTATGAAATGTACAATTATATTTTTGTTTAAGTTTAACCAACAACAAAATTAGGTATGGAAAAATTACGAAAAAGATGCCTGAAAGAAAGAAGATATATATATATAAAATAATAGAAAAAAATGAGGACATATGACATGAAAGGTCATATGGTCCAAAACTTATCTTAGATAGATACATGAAGGGTAAGATAATGGGATTATCTTAACAAGCAGCCAAGCAAAAGGGACATGCACAAGAAAACACCAGTGCTGTTAGATTATCACACGACAAACACATGCAATAGGCACCACACAACCTGTGGAAAAGGGATTACATAGGTTAAAAACCTCACAATAGCAGGAAAAACAGATGAAGGTAGGGTGTTCCACAGAACTGAGGTGACTGGAAAGGAGGTATAACAACGTTCAAGCCAAGAGTTTACCAAGCTCACACAAAATTCATGTGCAAGAAAGGCACCCTTTGTGCTGCGAGGGTGACGCAATGGTGGTGGAATGCTAGAGGTCAACTCTCTTGAGCACCTGCCGTAGTAGTAGTACCTATAGAAAAAAGAGAGTGCGCCAACGTCACCTCGCAGAAGTCAAGGAAGTTTGAAAGTAGGGGACAGTTTATTGACCTATTAGCCTTAGACTTAACATTATCGAAAACAAGGGTACAACTTGAACCACACCAAATGCAAGAACAGTACTTCATACAAGGACAGAAGAAAAAAATTCCTACAATCTGAACAGAACTCGCAGCTTTTTAGAGGCCACCTTAGCAACTGTTGTGATATGAGGTTTCCAAAATAATTTATTGTTTATGTTCAGACCAAGAATATTTATGTTCTTCACAGATGAGACGAGAGAGCCGCCGAAGGAGATAAGAAAGTTGGGAAGTATGTTTGAGAGAGAGATGTGAAGTTGAATTTTAAAAAGAGTTGAATTTCACAAGGTTGAGGCAGTCCCACAGGGAAGAGTGGAATTGGAAAGTTGAAGACCAGAAGTAACTCTAGAAGCAAAAGAGGGAGCAGATTTGAAATAAGTAGAAGATGGAGAGTTGAGCATTTGGCACAAGAATGAACAGAGTTAGAAATAAAGCTGAGGAGATCGTTGATGAAAAGTAATAATAAAGTAGGAGGTAGAACAGAACCCTGAGGAACACCACAATTAATAGGGAAAGAAGAAGTCACTCCATCAATTCGGGCTGATATGGGGCGATTTGAGAGGAAACTAGACATGATTAAGCAAAGAGGAGGAAGAAACCCAAAGGGAGCAGCAATACATGCCATACCCAGTCAAAAGTCTTGGATATGTCTAGCACCACCACACAAGACTCCCCGTAGTCCCTAAGGGCAGAAGACCATAGATCAGTAAGACAGGAAAGAATGTCACCAGTAGACCTCAAGTGACAAAAGCTATACTGGTGATGTGAAATTCCATATGATCATGGAAATGAGAGTTGAGAGATTCGAAGATTTTAGATAGAATTGAAGTAAGAGCAATAGAGCATTAGAATGTTCAGAGCAGCTTCCTTTTTTCAGGATCAGTTGAACATATATGCATTTCTAGTACAGAGGAAAAGTATTAGTATTAAGGCATAGAGAGTAGAATTGAATGAGGAGGAATGCTATCAAGGCCTTGGTGAGAATATCTTCCTGTCTCTTTTCGAGTTAATAAAATGAAAATAGCTTCAATCCACAGGAAATAATTGGACAATTTCCTGGAAACGGACTCGGACCTAATAAACAGACAATATGTTTAAATATTTTTCCCCTCTTTTCTCTCCAATAAACAAACAAAATCCATTTTATAAATTAGTTCACACTCAAATAGTTATGTTATAGTTAATATAAATTCTGTCCAATCTATTTTTTCAATATTTTTATTTTAGTAATTTATTCATCTTAGTTTTAATTATTGAATTTACATTAATTTACTTCTTTAATTTTTCATTTAATTAATTAATCAATTTTTCATTACATTATCAACTTATATATGCACTTACCCAAAGATCTGGGAGATTTTATATATAACTATATTCCTCAAGAATCCACAACTACTCAATCCAGAATTCAACAAAATATTCCCTTTTTTTTTAAAATCTCATAAAAAAAGTTTATTTTCCTTAATTAAATTCTACTTTTCTGTGGGAAGAGAAACACTTCATAATCTGTCTCACCAACAATATGTCAGAAACAAATTGGAAGCAGTGTACCATGGTCCCTATCCTATAGTAAAGTTTTCAGGTAATAATGTATACATAAAAAAGAATAATAAAGTGCAAAGTGAAAATGTAATAAATATTAAACCATATTTTAGTTTAAGTAATGAAAGTGTTGAATTATCTGAATAATATGTGTGTGATAAATAAATTTAAGGTGCTATATATATATATATATATATATATATATATATATATATATATATATATATATATATATATATATATATATATATATATATATATATATATATATATGAGATCAACAAGTACAGTACACCCTCATCCCTCAGAAATTGTTAATTTTTCGTATACAGGGTTGTTTTGATCTCTGAATTCATTTCTGAAATTTATAGGTCAATCTGACCAATAGGTCAAACGTGCTGACCTCAGTGATTTTGAGGTCACTGGTGAAGTTCACCTGCTTTCGATGTCTATAACTTGAGTAATACTAGTCATAAATTTATATTATTTTCATCTTTAGAATCGGAAAAGATCAAGGAATGCGAATATACAAGTTTTATATCCAAAAAAAAAATTTATTCTTTTTAAATGTTGACCTACATTTGAAGTCACAATTTTGACCTCTTTCTCATTCGCTGAGAAAAAAGTTATAAGAGGCAAAAAATGAAGACATTCATTTGCTATAAGAATCAACAATAAAAACTTTGAGTATGCTTATACTATATCCTAATTTAGGTTTTACATAAACATTTATTTAAGTCAAATTTTAATATTTGTCTTAAAGTTAATAGTATGCAGGTATTTCTTGAATTACTTGATAGTGTACAATCAGCTTCAGAAGAAATCTCGTTCAAACAGTGGGTGACTACTGATCGATGCACCATGATTACTGAAGTGAAAATACTTCATGAATTCCTTACATCACTCAGTATGAAAACTGCAAATTTGGCTCGACATCACTTTGTAGCTCAGAAGCAAGCTCATTATTTTAAGGACTTTAAAGAAAATTTGCCATTCCACAGTGAAGCAGTGGTTGGTGGAGACTTTTAAGAAAACTATTCATTCCTAGTCCAAGTCCAGCTCAGGGTTTCCATTACGAAAATTCCCAATGTACAGTACATTCCTTCCTTGTTTATTTCAAACCAAATGGTTCACATAAACTCTGCCATAAGAGCTTCTGCTTCCTTTCTGATTCAACAAAGCACAATACAGTTATGGTTCACATATTCATTTCAAAGCTTATTCCTTTTCTCAAAGTAAGTCTACCCAATTTAAAGAAAATACACTATTTTTCTGATGGTTGTGTAGGCCAGTATAAAAACAAATACAACTTTAAAAACCTCTGCTATCATAACGAAGACTATGGATTGACTTGTGAGTGGAACTTCTTTGCTACTTCTCATGGCAAGTCTGCATGTGATGGAATTGGAGGAACAATAAAAAGAGCTACTGCACAAGCCAGTTTGCAGAGAACTACGTCAGGGCAAATTCTCACACCTGAAGACATGTTTCGTTTTTGAGAAGAAAGCTTGAGTTCAAATATCAAGTATTTCTTTGTTTCTAACCATGAATTAGAAGAATCCAATAGAAAGTTAAGGCATAGATTTGCAGACGTCTGTACTATTCCTGGAACTAGACAGCTTCATAGATTTGTTCCTAAAAATAGAGAGACTAATGGTTTATTCATTTTCAAACTCCCCTAAAGAGGAATTGAAAAGGATCATACATACACCTGGAGATACTGTACATGATGCTGCAAAAGTTACAGATGTAAAAGTGGGCCAATATGTTGGTTGTGTTTATGACAAGAAAATATGGTTTGGAATTCTTAAGGAATATAATGAGGAATTTGATAATTTCTTTGTAAACTTTCTAGAGCCTTCTGCTACCTTTGGAATCAGGTCACATAATTTTCCCACAAGGAAAGATACATGCTCTGTTCCTGGAGATTCCATATTGGCAATAATGTCTCCTCCTTCATTATAGGAAGGCACAAGGTTACAGTACATATTTCAAGAAGAAGTAGTCTCAAAATGTTTCAAATGTTCAAAAGTGCCAATACTAAATTCAAATACTAATGTATAGAGTCTGAATATTCTTAGAAGTAAAATATTTATTCATCTAACAATATTAACAATTTTTTATTTTGCCCCAAATAAGTTATCTTGTGAAGTGAAATAATTAAATTATTCAATTAAAATTGTCAATTGAGTTACATCAAAAATTTTAAATGTATATATATACCTTTAATGTGAAATTCAACTTCAACATATGTTTCATTAAATCCCAAACATCTATAAAATACAAGCATACTCAAGTTTTTATTGTTGATTCTTATAGCAAATGAATGTTTTCATTTTTTTTCATCTAAAACTTTTTCTCTCAATGAATGAGAAAGAGGTCAAATCGTGACCGCAAATGTTGGTGAACATTTAAAAAAAAAAAAAAAAAAAAAAAAAAAAATACATTTTTGGATATAAAACTTGTATATTCACATTCCTTGATCCTTTCCGATTCTAAAGATGTATAAATTATAAATTTATGACAACTATTACTCAAGTTATAGACATCGAAAGCAGTGACCTTCGCCAATGACCTCAAAATCACCAAGGTCAGTACGTTTGACCTATTGGTCAGATTGACCTATAACTTTCAGAAATGAATTCAGGGATTAAAACAACCCTGTACACCAAAAATAAGCAAATTCTGAGATGAGGGTGCATCTTTTAAAAAAAAAAAGTGGTTAATCTCACATATATAATTATATAATATATATATATATATATATATATATATATATATATATATATATATATATATATATATATATATATAATATATATATATATATATATATATATATCAGGGTTGGTGATTTTTTTGATTTTTTAAAAAATCAAAAAAATCAAAAAATCAATGATTTTTTTGATTTTTTTGATTTTATTGATTTTTTAAAAAAATAATAACTGTTTTTTTTTATTTGTTTTTGTTTTATTTTGTCATATTTTTTGATACATAATGATATAACAGATATATTAGTTCCTTCTTACTGTGTTAAAAAACTTTAAAGTAGTTTATATATTAGAAATATAACTTCCTTAATATTTGGTTCAAGATTTCATATAGGGTAATACAAGAATCTGATCTTCATTAATATAATTTATCCAATATAGAACTGTTAGAGTTTAGAATTCCTAATATATATTCAATCAAATCTTCAACAAAATTTTATTGAGCTTTAATCTAATGCAATTTGAGGTTATAGACAAAAGAGAAAACAGAAAAGACAATTCCTTTTAATTTTCGACCATTTAAATTTTTATACAACATTATAAGAAAACAATATTCCTCTATATAAATTATAAAAGAAAGAAAATTTAAGCACTTTTGATGCATAATCATTAATCCATAAATTAAATACATAACTTGCAAAATATATATATATATATATATATATATATATATATATATATATATATATATATATATATTATATATATATATATATATATATATATATAATATATATATTATATATTTTGCAAGTTATGTATTTAATTTATGGATTAATGATTATGCATCAAAAGCGCTTAAATTTTCTTTCTTTTATAATTTATATAGAGGAATATTGTTTTCTTATAATGTTGTATAAAAATTTAAATGGTCGAAAATTAAAAGGAATTGTCTTTTCTGTTTTCTCTTTTGTCTATAACCTCAAATTGCATTAGATTAAAGCTCAATAAAATTTTGTTGAAGATTTGATTGAATATATATTAGGAATTCTAAACTCTAACAGTTCTATATTGGATAAATTATATATTAATGAAGATCAGATTCTTGTATTACCCTATATGAAATCTTGAACCAAATATTAAGGAAGTTATATTTCTAATATATAAACTACTTTAAAGTTTTTTAACACAGTAAGAAGGAACTAATATATCTGTTATATCATTATTATGTATCAAAAAATGACAAAATAAAACAAATAAAAAAAAAAACAGTTTTATTATTTTTTAAAAAAATTAAAAAAATCAAAAAAATCATGATTTTTTCATAAAAAAATCAATTGATTTAATCAACTGATTAAATCAATTTGATTTAATCAATGCCAACACTGATATATATATATATATATATATATATATATATATATATATATATATATATATATATATATATATATATATATATATATATCAAACTATTAACCATCACAAACTATTAACCCTCATCCACAACTCTATAAATTACTCCAACACATCCTCTCAACATGCTAACACGCAAACTGACAACACATAAAAAATTCAAACCTTCTCAATAGAAATAAACAAAACTACGCACAACATAGTAAACCTATACATTCCACACCATACATCCAGACACTGTCCATCAAATTACTCACCTAACCTCTCCACAATAACAAACCTTCCTAATCTCCTATTATGCGGAGACTTCAATGCCCACCACCCGTCCTGGTACAAAAACCAAGCCTCCGACCAAAGAGGAACCCACATCATCGAACACCTGGAACATCTCAACATCCTTAACAACAAAAACCTCCACACCAGAATCCCCCCCGCAAACCAACCAATCCCCCACATCACTTTTTGTTCCTCAAACATTCACCCCTTTCTACAATGGACCACAGAAACCGATCTAAACTCCGACCACCTACCTATAATTATAAAATACCACATCAAAAACAAACCCACTTACAAATCTAAAACTACATTTACCAACTACAAAAAAGCAGACTGGACCGGTTTCTCCAACTACATAGACGAAAACCTCACAACAAACGAAATTACAAACATATCCTCCCTCAAATCAGCAATTAATCATCTCACCCACACAATCCAGAAAGCGGCCAACATCTTCATCCCTAAAGGCCACATTAAAAAATACGTACCAAACCTCTCCCCCGAAATCACTTCTCTCATAAAACAAAGGAACGCACTAAAACGCCAAAACAATCCCACACAACTCACCAAAACACAATTAGAAACCCTAAACAATCAAATATCAACCCTAATAAAAACTCACACAACTAACAACTACCAAAACTTCCTCATCAAAAACTTGGACAACACAAACAGCAAAAGAGTCTGGAAAACAATCCACACAATTCACAACGCAAAAAACAACCCTCTTCACACTCACGAAACTCCAACCAATCCCACTACACAAACCCCTTTAACTCCCAAACAACACATCAACCTACTAGCCACACACTTCGCTAAACAAAGTAGCTTACCTACCCACCTCAAAACAGAAAAATAATCAAAAAACTGAAAAAGCTACACAACAACCAAAACAACCTTAAACGTCATCACACCCACAAACACACAAAACACCATTAAAACTATCAAAAACTCTCCAGCAACAGGACCAGACAATATATCAAATATTCACCTAAAACACCTATCCATCCACACAATCACATACATAACCTCCATCTTCAACAAATCCATCCAACTCAACTATATCCCTCCCCTATGGAAAAAAGCATTAATCATCCCTAAACTAAAACCCGGCAAAGACCCTTCAAACCCCTCCTCTTACCGCCCAATCTCCTTATTATCCACCATCTCAAAACTTCTTGAAAAACTAATCCTAAATTCTATCCTCCAATTCATCCCACAACAAAACTTCCAACACAGGTTCAAACCCAACCACTCCACCACCACTGCACTTACCAACATCATCCAACCTATAATAAACGGACTAAACCATAAGCCATATCACAAAACTATATTAATAGCAATTGACATAAACAAAGCCTTCGATACTGTCCCGAGACATAATCTTATCCATAAAATCCTCCAATCCAACATCACAACAAATACTAAGAAATGGCTATCCAACTTCCTATCAGGCAGAACAGCCCAAATACAACAAAACGGCCATAAATCACGTACCATCAACATAAGGAACGGAGTTCCCCAAGGAGCCATACTCTCCCCCACTCTATTCAACCTATACACAGCAGACCTACCACAGCCCCAAACAGCTTCCACCCGCATCACTTCATGCGCCGACGACATAACTATTGCCACCACTCACGAAGACCTCACCACCGCAACAACACTCACACAAGACTACCTAACACAACTCCAAACTTGGCTAGTAGAAAACAGGATGACGGCATCACCAAACAAATCCTCCATAATCCTCATAACAACAGACAAACACATATCCAACACCTACCCACAAGTCCTACTAAACAACACCCCCATACCCTTCAACAAATCCTTCAAAGATTCTCGGCCTAACATTTGACACTCACCTCACTTTCTCCAAACACATTCAAAATACCACCACAGCCGCAACCAGAAAACTCAACATCCTCAAAACAGTGGCCAACACTGACATACACAACAACATACAAACCTCAATTGCAATCTACAAACAATTTATACGCCCCACCATCAACTATGCCTCCCCCATCTGGCACCCTCTGCTCTCCGACCAAAACTTAACGACACTCCAAATAACACAAAATAAAGCCCTTCGTACCATTACCGGCTGCACACCCACAACCCCTCTACAACACCTTCATAACGAAACCAAGATACTACCTATAAGGAACCACCTCGAAATGATAGGCACCCAATTCTATGCAAAAACTCGTCTACCCACACACCCATGTCATAAAACTCTCCTCCAACCTACCAATCAAAGAATAAAACAACCTCCATCGTCCACCGGAGCCTTTTACAAACGGATCCTAAATCACATCCCCCTCCTCCCCCAATACCACAACAACCAAACATATACACACACTCAACTAACTCATTCATATATGATCAACAGACCTCCAAACAGCATCCTTAACGAACCCCCTCCCGAAATAAACCCCGATTCCAACAACCTCCCAAGACACTTACAAATCTCACTAGCAAGATTGAGATGCGGGCACCACCCAAACTTACAACATTACAAACACAATTTCAATTTAAACCAGGCAACATCTTCCACTTGTACCAGATGCAAAAGGGCCCCGGAGACCGTAAATCCCTTTCTTTTACACTGTCCCTCCAACTGTCGCCCCAAAATCTTCTGGGGCATCACTTCTTTGAAAGATCTCTGGACGAGACCGACTGCGGCGGGAGGCTTCATTAGCGAAGTGTGGCCGCCTCAACAGGGGGTGGTCAGGGGTGGTCAGAAGGTTAAAAAAAAAGGTGTATATATATATATATATATATATATATATATATATATATATATATATATATATATATATATATATATATATATATATATATATATATATATATAATATATATATATAATATATATATATTATATAATATAATATTATTGAAATAAAAAGACATATTTTTAATTATATATTTATTGAAGAATGTTCCGAGCTCTGATTCTGTTGTTCATTATAAAAAAACCAGATTAAAAAAAAATTAGAAATGTTTATGATATATATATATATATATATAATATATATATATATATTATATATATATATATATATATATATATATATATATATATATATATATATATATATATATATTTTTTTTTTTTTTTTTTTTTTTTTTTTTTTTTATTATGAAAATTTAACATTTTGTTAAAACATATTGTTTTTTGGGTATACCATTTTGTTAGAATAAGTTTCCTCTACTGCTTTAAATTTCACTATTTCTTCTAATTTACTAAACAAACAAATTCGTGTCATAGGTTGGATGTTCAGATGTGAATCTCCAAGTAACCTTGGAAATTCACTCTCTGGGTATCACCATATTAGAATGAAAATTATTTCGATTTTTTTATTTGTAATTATTTGCAATAATATGTAAGAATGATATATTGACTATATGAATATATATATATCGATTATTACGGTATTGTTTCTGCCGGTATATGATATATCGGACAATGACTAGCAATATTGAGATTTTTGAATTTCGTAGAGAATAACATACATGAAT
Source organism: Armadillidium nasatum (assembly GCA_009176605.1). NCBI lineage: Eukaryota > Metazoa > Arthropoda > Malacostraca > Isopoda > Armadillidiidae > Armadillidium > Armadillidium nasatum. The sequence goes on along the minus strand of SEYY01004865.1, from coordinate 443 downwards.
GCTGTGACACTGTAAAAACCCTTTGTGAAATATATGAAATGAAAATTTTAAAAAATACTAAAGTGTTTTTAAAACCCCAACAATATAAGATAAATATAAACAAAGAGAAAATAAAACAAAGAAGGTGAGATTTCCTGTTTTTATAACTAGCATAACGTAGGCCGAGAAAGGCTAGAGCTGATCTATTGCATATATAGAAAGAAAGGGGTATCAGTCTTCCTACTGACATCTTAATATTTGTAATTATTTGAATTTAGTAGGAAAATCGAACTCATGACATTTAGGAACAATATCGTTTATTACGGGATTGTTTCAGCCCATATAGCTATGACACATGAGTCACACTATTGATAGCTTTATATGAATATGTGGTTGCTTATACACTAAATGTATAAAACTGTAAAATACTTATATTTGAAAATAAAAATATACAAACATTGATC
>SEYY01004864.1:75000-80000 GCA_009176605.1 Armadillidium nasatum | reverse complement strand
TCTTCTCTTTTTCTTAGTCTGTTTCTATTCTCTGTATTTGCATTCTCTGTTACATATTCTCTTTTTCTATTCTGTTAACTGTCTTTTGCTATATATATATATATATATATATAATATATATATATATATATATATATATATATATATATATATATATATATATATATAATATATATATATATATATATATATATATATATATATATATATATATATATATATATATATATATATATATATATATATATCATCTTTCTCAAATGTGTATGAGTTAAAGAATTATATGCACCATTGGTTCTCTATTTGGTTGTTTGGTATATTTATTTATGTACGTTTGTGTTTGGTATTTAAGTATGTGAGTATGTATTAACTAAACATGGGTCCATTTATGTATGTATATATGTATATATATATATAATATATATATATAATATAATAATATATATATATATATATATATATATATATATATATATATATATATTATTTGTTGTGTGTGTGTGTGTGTGTGTGTTGTGTGTGTGTGTGCTGTGGGTGTGGGTGGGTGGGTGGGTAGGTGTGTTTGTGTCTGTCAGTTTCTTATCTATTACTGTGCTATGTTCTTTATAGAATATGTTTGGCAATAAACCAACTTATTTTTATTTTGCCTGCATTGTCTCAATCATATTATGTATCAGTATTTACCTGTCATTGTCATACCAATTTCCTTTTTTTGTGTATTGCATATTTTCCTTAATTATTCTCTTAATGCTTTTTTATTGTTTATGAAGTGTTTTCCATTTGTTATATTGGTATATTAATTATATTTTATTCTTTTATGACTCTTGATAATGGTTTAAGCTAATAATGATAAGCCGAAACGTAGAATTTATTAAGAATATGATTTTAACTATTGATAATTAAAGTTACAGCTATTATATATATATATATATATATATATATATATATATATATATAATATATATATATATATATATATATATATATATATATATATATATATATATTCTTCCCCACCCTTGTCTTGATTAATTTGTATGCAAGTTCTACTCCAATATGGAAAGTACTTGATGTCATGTCATGTGTTCGTCTATAATGACTAAAGTTGTTGTAATTAAATGTTTGACATTCGTCTCCAAACTAAAAATTAGTTTACTTTTTTTTTTTTTTTTTTTTTTTTGTACATTGGAAGTTTTTCCATCTTGAAATGGCTTTAAAATTTCCTGGAAAATAGTTTGAAAACTGTTTTTTTTTGGGGGGGGGAAATTTTTCTTTATTTATTTATTTTTTTTGGAAATGTTATTTTTTTATTTATTTTATTTATTTACGTAATTTTTTTTTTCCTAACATGTTTCATTTCCTTAATCTCCTATTTGTCACATTTTGAAGTAAGTTTTTAAAAAAAAATTTAAATAATATTATAATATATATATATATATATATATATATATATATATATATATATATATATATATATATATATATATATATATATATATATATTATATATATATATATATATATATATATATATATATATATATATATATATATACTATATATATATATATATATATATATATATATATATATATATATATATATATATATATATATATATATATATATATATATATATATATATATATATAACATATATGAAAGAAAACTATATGAAAAAAAATACTCTTTCACAAATATATGAAGAACACAACTGCAAATGTGCTTGAAATAATTTTGTTTAAATATGTGAGAAAAAAATTCAAATAAATAAATAAATAAATAAATAAATTAATAAATAAATAAAAAATGTGACCAAATTATTTCAAATTCAGCAAAACCTAGAAAACTTTTTATTTCCTGTGCATAAATGAGTATCCTTTAATTAATAAAATTGTAAATTGCACACTTGGGCTGATATGATATCGTAAAAAAAAAAATAAAATAAAGAAAAAAAAAATTTAGTTTAATTAACATCTCTAGGATTTACGGAATATTTATATTTAAATAAATCCACTATTAACATTTAAACTGATTTACACATTGTTCTTCAACAACAACAATAATAATAATAATAATAATAATAATAATAATAATAATAATAATAATAATAATTTAAAATTTCAAAATTTCAAAATTCTTTATTCAGAAGTATAAGTACAAGTTATACATTTTTCAGTAGGTCCTACTCTACTAGATACAATATTTATAATTAGCTGTACATTACTCTGAAAAGGGCTTCTAAGGGGAAGCACATTGGTTTCCTTTGAACCCAAAAGTTAGTTGATAAATATTACATCAATATAATTAATATTATTTTTATACAAATATGGTGAATAAATATAATGAGCAAATAATAAATATAGCAATTAAGCAATAGAAGTAGTAATAATATATGACAATATAAATAGATAATAAATAAAATAATAAAGACAAAAATAAAAATAAAATAATAATAATAATGATAATAATAATAATAATAGTAATAAATATAATAATAATAATAATAATAATAATAATAAATAATAATAATAAAGTGGCAATAAAGTAATAATAAAAAATGACAAAAATAAAAAGCAAAGATAATTATAAAAAACATTAGTAATAATAATAATTAAAAAGAAATAAAAAATAGGCAAAAGGAAATAATAATAATAATAATAATAATAGAATAATAAATAATAATAATAACAATGATAATAATAATAATAATAATAAAATAATAATATATAATAAATAATAATAATAATAATAATAATAAAAAAATGATTATACTAATAGTGATAATTAAAATAAGACTAATAATAGTAGTAATAGTAACAATAATAATAATAAATAATAATAAATAATAATAAAATAATAATAATAATAATATAAAATAATAATAAAAAGAAGAATGTTAATAACAGTAATAATAATAATAACAATAATAGTAATAATCATAATAGTAATAATCATAATGATAATAATAATAATAATGATAATAATAATAAATAATAATAATAGCAGCAATAAGCAATAATTAAACAAAGATAATACTAAGATGCAACATAGTAATAGCATTACTAGTATAATGAGATTATAACAATTGTAATAATATAGACCTTAAAAACACTGGTAAGAACTAACTTTAATAAGAGGCGAACAGTAATAAACTTTTTAATATTGAAAGATTGAATAGATTTGCTGATTTGAATGTAACATTGCCTTCTCTAGTCAAAGATTAACATCTCTTTGAATTTGATTATTACGGAAGTTAGTTATTAAAAAATTTTATTCATTATTTTGTGTAGGATTTAATATGAAATAATAATAAAGGTTGGGTAATTAAATAAACGAATAAATGATAACAACAGGGTTGATAACATATAGCAATACCGTAGATTAATACAACAAAACGAATAATATACATATATAACAATTATTTTTGCAATTTGCAATAATAATAATATACTAATAAAAGATATGATGTTTTTTGCACATTTAAAGAAAGTTTATTAGAATTTATAATATTATAAAAGTAAATAATAATAAAATTTAACTAATTTCTTTTTATAAATTAATTAAAATGAATCTCATTTTTTTTTTTTTTGCTTTTTTTTCAAAATAATATCGAGTATTTAAATACCTTAAATCTATAAAAGAAAGACCACGATTATGATGATATTTATTTCATTATTTATTCTAGAAAACCATTTTGAGCTTATCTAAATGCCTCGCTTTAAATTTTACTAAATGACATGGAAATTATAAATTTATTTTACGGTTTTTAGACTTTCAATAATCTCTCTTTTCCACTTTACCGTTTCTGTTGTTGTTGTTGTTGTTGTTATTTTTATTGTTGTTGTTGTTGTTGTTGTTGCTGTTAATGTTGTTATTTATACTGTTGTTGTTGTTGTTGTTGTAATTGTTGCTGTTGTTGTTGTTAATATTGTTATTTATACTGTGGTTGCTGTTGTTGTTGTTGTTGTTGTTGCTGTTGTTAATATTGTTATTTATACTGTAGTTGCTGTTGTTGTTGTTTTTACTGTTGTTGTTATCGATGCTGTTGTTAATGTTTTTGTTGTTCTTTTTTATAATGTTGTTGTTAATTTTATTATTCTTGTTGTTATTGTTATTATTTTTGTTCAAGTTATTCTTATTGTTGTTGTTGTTGTTGTTGTTGTTTATGTTGTTGTTATTTATACCGTTGTTGTTATAGTTATTGTTATTGTTGTTGTTCTTGTTGTAATGTTTTTGTGATCGATGCTCTTGTTGTTATTTATGTTATTCATATTTATACTGTTGTTGTTAATGTTTTTGATGTTGTTTGAGTTTATGTTTATGATGCTGTTGTTATTTATACTTTTGTTGTTGTTGTTGCTGCTATTGTTGTTGTAATTGTTATTGTTATTGTTGTTGTTATTCTTGTTGTTGTTTGCATTGTTGTTGTTATTTATACTGTTGTTATTGTTAATGTTGACATTGTAGTTGTTTGTTACTGTTACTGTTGCTGTTATTGTCATTCATCTCAATCTTTTTTTTTTTAATTTTTTTTCTTTTTTCAGATTCTTTTTCGTTTCTCTTTTTCTTCTTCTTTTTCTTCTTCAAAATCTTCTTAACTGTGTTCTTTTCATACGTTTTCTTCTCTTTTTCTTCTTCCTCTTCTTCTTGATCTCCTTCTCTGAATCCTTTTCATACATTTTCTTCTCTTTTTCTTCTTCCTCTTCTAATTGATCTTTTTCGCAGTATTCTTTTCATGCGTTTTATTCTTCCTCTTCTTCTTGATCTTCTTCGCTGTATTCTTTTCCTACCTTTTCTTCTCCCATTTTCGCAAATTGAACGTCTTTCCGGATAAACAAAATAAACTCACTTTGAGAAAATCAAACCGAATAATATTTTACAAAGAGAAACATTTTTACATAAACATAAGATCAACTATTACATATATGTTACAATTAAGGCAAATATTTTCAGATTTTAGAATATATATATATATATATATATATATATATTATATA
>SEYY01004864.1:62500-65000 GCA_009176605.1 Armadillidium nasatum | reverse complement strand
GGTATTTATTCGATTCTGAATATCTATTTTATATTATAATATATTATATATATATATATATATATATATATATATATATATATATATATATATATATATATATATATATATATATATATATATATATATATATATATATATATATATATATATATATATATATATATATATATATATATATATATATATATATATATATATATATATATATATATATATATATATATATATATATATATATATATATATATATATATATATATATATATATATATATATATATATATATATATATATATATATATATATATATATATATATATATATATATATATGTTGAGACTTGTCCACCTCTCTCACCCCTAGTAGACCTTATCAATTATATTGATTTCACAATAATGAAATATCTCTTAAAAATTTTGATAGATAAACCAATTTACTTAATCTAAAATTTTTCATCAAAATTTATATATATATATATATATATCTGTATATTTTCAAATTTATATCTGTTTTACATGCATTAATATATAACTGTATATTTTCATATTTATATCTCTTTTACGTGTATATAAAATATAACTGTATATTTTCATATTTACATCTATTTTAAAGGTATTTATATTATTATCTTCCAAAACTTTTGATTTGATTAAAGATTTAATAAAATCCTTTTCATTAAATGATTTACTTTGTTTTTTTTTCTTTTTTTTATTTTCTATATATAATAAATATCGAAGGATTGAGTCTATAAGGGAAAAAAATAATAATAAAATAATAAAATAAAATAATAATAATAAAATAAAAAAATAAAATAAATAAAATAATAAAATAATAAAATAATAAAATAATAAAATTAGAAATAAATCGGAATTCTCTTTTAAGCCTTAAAAATCATCTCAAATTTATCAAAGTTTATTCATTCTTTCCGATTGCAATAGACGATCACAAACATTGATTGATAGCTCGGCCTCACAAATTCTTTTGGAAGAAACATATTATTATTTTTATTATTATTATTTTTATTATAATCATTATTATTATTGTTATTATTCATTATTATTATTATTATTATTATTATTATTATTATTATTATTATTATTATTATTATTATTATTATTATTATTATTATTATTATTATTATTATTATTATTATTATTATTATTGTTATTATTTTTGTTATTATTTTTGTTATTATTATTGTTATTTGTATTATAAGTATTTTTATTATTAATTATTACGGAATATTATATTTTATTATTTTTAGTAGTAGTATAGTAGAAGTTTTATTTTTATTCTTATTATTAATATTATTATCATATTATTATGCTGATATTTATTCATTTTTTTAATATTATTTTATTTATTATTAAATATTATTTATTTTTATTAATATTAAAAATTATTAATAATTTATAATATTATATTTATTATGAATTATTATTATTATTATATTATTATTATTATTGTTATTATATTATTATTTTATTATTATTTTATTATTTTTATTATTTATTATTATTATTATTATTATTATATTTTATTTTTTTTTTTTTTATTTTTTTTTTTTTTTTTTTTTTTATATATTATTATTTTTCTTATTACTAATATTATTATCAATATTATTGCTGATATTTAATTTTATTATTATTATTATATTATTTATTATTATTATTATTAAATATTATTATTTATATGATTATTATTATTATTATTATTTATTAAATATTATTATTATTATTTTTTATTTTTATTATTTTATTATTAATTATTTTTTTTATTATTTATTATTTATTATTATTATTATTATTATATATTATTATTATTATTATTATTATTATTATTATTATTATTATTATTATTATTATTATTATTATTATTATTATTATTATTATTATTATTATTATTATTCCATGAGAGCAGTAGTAGCTCTGAGTTCATTTGTAACTTAATGAACTGAGTCAAATTATTTCCACCGTAGATTAATTCCAAAGAATTTTTTTTTAATTAAACTTCTTTAATTAAAACTTATATTAAACTTCTATTGTATTTATACAAAATACAATTTCTTAATTAATTTGTTAAATACAATATCACTTAGATTAATTTTTTATAATTTAGATATTACTACAATAAGGTTTTTAGAAGACTAATTAAATTTATTTATTTGTTTTTTATTTTTTTTATTTATTTTTTATTTTTTTTAATTGCTCTTTCGTCGCAGCTGTGTGAAATTAATTTCATTAAGCAAATAACTTCTTGGTCTTCTATATTTACACTATATATATATATATATATATATATATATATATATATATATATATATATATATATATATATATATATATATATATATATATATATATATATATATATATATATATATATATATATATATATATATAATACTTTTTTGTGTTTTATTTGTTTGTGTAACTTTCTAGGTCTTCTATAATTTTTTAAAAATTTTTTTATTTCAATGCATTTTAACAATATATTA
>SEYY01004864.1:45000-52500 GCA_009176605.1 Armadillidium nasatum | reverse complement strand
TAAGTATGAATACAGAAAAGTACGGAGATCATGGAAGTAGGCAGAGAGTTGGGAGGAGAGGAGTTGAGGGTATTAATAGATGGAATTGAGATATAGAAAGTGGAGAGATATAAGTATTTGGGGGGTATATTCGGAGAAGATGGAGGGAATAGGCAAGAAATCACAAATAGGATAGCTCAATACGGAGGAGCTGTAAGAGCAGTGTATCTCAATACTGAAAGATAAACAAATGAGAGTGGAGGTGAAAAAAGTGATTTTTGAAAGTGTGTTAACTCCGATCCTACTTTATGGAGCGGAGACATGGAGTATGACGGGAAGAGAGGAGAGTAGAATACAGTCGGCGGAGATGTATGTATTAAGAACGATAATAGGAAAGACAAGGAGAGACAGATTGAGGAACGAAAGATTAAGAGAAGAGGTTGGTGTGGAAGCTATGCTGGGAAGAGATGGAAGGACTCAGTGGAAGAATCTTTGAGAAGACTCAGAATGCCGTCTATGAAAGAACTGATGGAGGAGAGAGTGCTAGAAGACAGGAGGGAATGGAGAAGAATGCTGGCCCCACTGACAGGGTCTTAGACCCTTCCTGGGAGCGGTTATAATAATATATATATATAATAATAACATATATATATATATATATATATATATATATATATATATATATATATATATATATATATATATATATATATATATATATATATATATATATATATATATATATATATATATATATATATAATGTCTGTGTGTGCACATGTGTGTACGTGTGTGTATATTTATGTGAATGTAGATGTATCATTTATAACTATAATTCATTCTTTACATACGATCACATGGTTTTTGGAAAGACAAAAATTTGATTTTTAGAGTTTTAGTTTTCTGCTTTTTTAAAAAAAAAAATTTAATTTCCTAACAATAACTCGTACAGTCGGTGGCGGCGATAAGACCCCCGTGGGCCCCGCATAATCTTTGGGGAGACCCAGACGGAGACCCTTGTGCGAGTATAAAAAGAAATCCTTTGAGATAAAACAAAGCTGTTATAATATATATATATATATATATATATATATATATATATATATATATATATATATATATATATATATATATATATATATATATATATATATATATATATATATATATATATATATATATATATATATATATATATATATATATATATATATATATATATATATATATATATATATATATATATATATATATATATATATATATATATATATATATATATATATATATATATATATATATATATATACTGAGGCATTATAGAAGATTATGCAGAAGGGGGGCCCATAAAATCCCATTGGGAAATCTTGAAGGAGGGGGGGCTCCAATGACCTACGTGCGGCACTGCGGAAGCTAAAGAATAAATAAATACAGTAAAATTTACTGTGTCCCATTCTTTATAAGTGAATTCAATGAGAAACATTATTTCGTAAGGCTGAGTTTTTGAAAGAATATTTCATATGCAGAGAAAGGACCTAAAGCGAAGTTATTAGACAAATGTGATGGTCATTACTTATAACTTTAAAAGTAAAAATAACTCAGCATGTATATGCAAAACGAAATAAACATATTCCATGTCCTGAAGATAATAAACTCCCATTCATCAGAATTTTAAAATATCTTTATCAGAAATTTAAATACCTTTATCGAAAATTTAAATACCTCCATCAGAAATTTAAATACCCTCGTCGGAAATTTAAAAACCTTCATCAAAAATTTAAATACCTTCATCAGACATTTAAATACCTTCATCAGACATTTAAATATATTAGTTGGATCCAGAACTGTTAAAATCCAATTATTATTTTATGTAATGGATGATGCGGATTTTTTTTTTTTTTTTTTTATTTTTTTTTTTATTTTTTTATTTTTTTATTTTTTTATTTTTTTAAGGAAAGTAATTATACAAAAAAAATATTTTTACACGACAATGGACTATTTGTTCAATTAAACATGTCGCTGTATCAAGGCATATAAACACTGAACCAGCCATTAATTCAAGATTTTAGTGTTATTGTGTTGTGTTTTTTTGGACGCTGTCTGTTCAAACAAGCTTTGATAAACTATGCTTTGAAATAATGTCGTAATTGAGTTTACATATATATATATATATATATATATATATATATATATATATATATATATATATATATATATATATATATATATATATATATATATATATATATATATATATATATATATATATATATATATATATATATATATATATATATATATATATATATATATATATATATATATATATATATATATATATATATATATATATATATATATATATATATATATATAATAATATATATATATAATATATATATATATATATATATATATATATTATATATATATATATATATATATATATATATATATATATATATATATATATATATATATATATATATATATATATATATATATATATATATATATATATATTATATATATATATATATATATATATATATATATATATATATATATATATATATATATATATATATATATATATATATATATATATATCCGTTGTTTGCGGATGATGCGGTATTGATAGCAAAGTCAGGGGAGGAGCTAAGGACGTTTGTGAGGGAGTTTCTAAGGGTACGTAAAGGAACGAGAGTAAATCCAACAAAATACAAAATAATGAGGATTGGTTGAGAGAATAAGGCAGTAAAAGGTGAGGGATTGGTGTGGGTGTCGAGGTAGGAATGAGAGATATGAGGAAGTGGAAAAGATCAAATATCTGGGAATGCTGGCGGAGATAAAAAGCGGGATGGACAGAGAAATGAAGAATAGAATGATGGAGAGAATGAAAGTGTGTGAGGGGGGAGGGGGAGTTTGATAGAGGTATGAAAGTGTGTTGGGGGGGGGGTTTGATGGAGGTATGAAAGGAAGTAAAGATAATGTTTGAGAGTGTGTCTACCAATTGTAATGTATGGGTGTGAAGCATGAAAAATGGATGCTCAGACGAGGAAATGATTGGAGGTTTCGAGATAAAGGGAGTGAGGGCAATATATGGTTTGAGAAGGGTAGATAGGATTAGGAACGAAAGAATAAGGGAAAAGGGGGCAGAGTAGAAAAGGGTGTATTAAGGCTGTTTGGACATATGTGTAGGACGAATGAAGATATAATGGTGAAGAGGTGGTGAGATTAGAGGTGGATGGGAGAAGGAGAGAGTGGGTGGATGGGTTAAGGAAAATTATTGGATGGAGAGATCTGAGTGTAGAATATGGTAGGAGAGTTGCGGAGGACAGAGCGAGCTAGGAGGGAGAGGTAATTTGCAGGTAGGAGGTGTGGTTGTGTGCATGGAGGAACTGTGGTAAACACGACCCCTAGAGTGTGAGAAAGATGATTTGTGAAATATTATATATATATATATATATATATATATATATATATATATATATATATATATATATATATATATATATATATATATATATATATATATATATATATATATATATATATATATATTATTATATATTATATTATTATATATAATTATATATTATATTTATTATTTATATTATTATTATTATTATTATTATTATTATTATTATTATTATTATTATTATTATTATTATTATTATTATTATTATTATTATTAATTATTATTATTATTATTAAAAAAAAATCAAAGTTTTTTATTTTTATTTTTATTGTATTTATCATTTTGATTTTTAATATCATTTTTGTAATTATTTTTTATTATTTATTATTATTATTATTATTATTATTATTATTATTATTATTATTATTATTATTATTATTATTATTATTATTATTATTATTATTATTATTATTATCATTATTATTATTATTATATATCCTAGTTTTATATATTATTTATTATTATCTATATCTTATTAATATTAAACCTTTCATTTTTGGCCTTAGTGCATTTTTTCGAAAGTAGTATTATGTAGCTTCACATTGTATATATAAATATATATAATATATATAATAATAATATAAATATAATATATATATAAATATATATATATATATATATATATATATATATATATATATATATATATATATATATATATATATATATAATATATATATATATATATATATATATATATATATATATATATATATATATATATATATATATATATATATATATATATATATATATATATATATATATATATATATATATATATATATATATATATATATATATATATATATATATATATATATATATATATATATATATATATATATATATATATATATATATATATATATATATATATATATATATATATATATATATATATATATATATATATATATATATATATATATATATATATATATATATATATATATATATATATATATATATATATATATATATATATATATATATATATATATATATATATATATATATATATATATATATATATATATATATATATATATATATATATATATATATATATATATATATATATATATATATACATATATATATATATATATCCTCCACCTCAACCTCCGTCTACAATTCTGCCTCCGTCTCCACCTCCCCCTCCACCTCTGTCTACAATTCTGCCTCCGTCTCCACATCCACCTCCACCTCAACCTGTACCTCCAACTCCACCTCAACCACAACCTCCACCTCAGATATGATATAATATAGAATAATAATAATGATAATAATAATAATAGTAATAAATAATAATAATAATAATAATAATAATAATAATAATAATAATAATAATAATAATAATAATAATAATACTTTCATTAGTTATAATAACAATAACAATAGTGATAATAATAATTATTATAATAATAATAATAATAATAATAATAATAATAATAATAATAATAATAATAATAATAATAATATTATAATAATAATAATGATAATAATAATGCTTATAATTATTATTATTATTATTATTATTATTATTATTATTATTATTCATTCCTCTACTATATGAGGAAATTTTATTTATTAATGATGTCATTCCCATTTTAAAACCCAAATGGAAATGAAAATTTTGGACGTTTTAATTATATTTACATTTTCTCGTCCATTAAACCTATTCATTTTAATGTTAAAAAATGCTTCAGAATTCATTTCTATTTTCGGTTTTAATTTGAAAAAAATTAAAGTTGAAAAAATTCATAAGTGTAATTACTAAAATTACGTATTACACGTAATAATAATAATAATAATAAAAATAATAATAATAATAATAATAATAATAATAATAATAATAATAATAATAATAATAATATGATGTTATTATATATTATTATTATTATTATTATTATTATTATTATTATTATTATTATTATTATTATTATTATTGATTATTATAAATGCAAAGTACACAAGTGAATGATGTCAGGATATGTTTTCCATTGGTAATTGCATGATACGAAAAGTAGATATGAAAACGTATTTCGCAATTTAGGTTTTCAAGATATTGACAATTAGCTAAGTGTTTTTATCCTTTTTGGAGGTGCTAGGTGTTGGGTGTTGGGTGTTAGGTGTTAGGTGTTAAGTGTTAGGTGTTAGGTGTTAAGTGTTAGGTGTTAGGTGTTAGGTGTTAGGTGTTTCGTGCTAGGTGCTAGGTGTTAAGTGTTAGCTGTTAGGTGTTAGTTGTTAGGTGTTAGGTGTTTAGAGTTATGTGTTAGGTGACAAACGTTAGGTGTTAGGTGTTAAGTGTTAGGTGCTAAGCGTTAGGTGTTAGGTGTTAAGTGTTAGGAGCTAGGCGTTAGGTATTAGGTGCTAGGTGCTAGATGTTAAGTGTTAGGTGCTAGGTGTTAGGTGTTAGGTGCTGTTAGTGGCCAGCATGAATTTGTGATATTTAAATTTTTAAGAATCATAATTTACAAACTTATGGTTCTCTGAGTGCTCAGAATACTTCTGAGGAAAACTCAATTGGTTCTTATTAGTAATTTAAAACATTAATTTATCGAAATATCTATTACAGCCTTATTTCCTAATTAAAAACGAATTTTTTTTTTAAAGATTTTATTTAAAAAAAAATTTTTTTTTCATTATTTCCATTCCTTTTTTTATTGTTTCTCTTTCATTTTTCTCTCTCTGCTTTTTCTCTCTGCAAAAGAACTTGCCACACAAACAATCTTCAAAACTTATTAAAGCCCTGAATTTATAGGAAAAAGTGAGATAAACTTTCCACACTGATCTGACAATCTCACAGCAAACGAGCGCCCTTGTCCAGCATAAATCATCTTGAATCCCCTCAAAAATATTTTTAGAACTTTGGAGTAAAATAAGTATTTAAAACCTATATTCTACTTTAATTAAAAAAATAAACATTGTAAACAAACTTCTTACTTTCTTATATTGTCAAAGCAATATTTTAAACTGAAATTCCTGTAGGATATAAAAACCAACATGTGGAAAATCCTTTTTTTTTTTTTTTTTTTTTTTTATATTTTTTTTTTTTTTTTTTTTTTTTTTTTTTTTTTTTTTTTTTTTTTTAACAAGAATAAGAACGAAAAAAAAGTTACTGAAATCAAATTTGAAACACGAAAAATTATAGGGTATGATGATATTAATAATGGAAGTTGCAATTGGAATGTAATATTAATATTGGTATTAGTAGAAGTAGCAGTAGCAATGTGATAGTAATATTTTCATTATAGGTAGTTGCAATAATAATAGAAGTAGCACTAATAATATAATAATAATATTGGCATTGGTAGTAGTTACAGTAGTATTAAAAGTTGCATTAGTAATGTGATAGTAGTATTGCCATTAGTAGTAGTTGCAATAGTAATAAAAGTAACAGGAATAATATAATAATAATATTAGCATTAATAGTAGTTGCAATAGTACTAGAAGATGAAGTAGTAATAATAGTTGCAATAATACTAGAAGTAGTAGTAGTAGTAGTAGTAGTAGTAGTAGTAGATCTATTTAGTGTAAACATTATTTTATATTTCGTGTAAAAAGGATAAAAACAATTTAATAAATAAAATTGAATTAATTAATATTTGTTCTTTAAAATTAAACTGTTTCGGAAGCACAATAAGAATACAATTCCATTTTATTAATAAGAACAGTAATGTGATTTAATTGGAAACTTTGCAACGTTTATTAATTAATATTTTATTTTATTTTAACTTCAGCACTTGGTACTGTATTTTAATTAAAAGTAAATTAATTGATGTAATTTGATCATAAATGACATTGTATTAAAAAATACATTAACTGATGTAATTTGACAATAAATGTCATTGAATTAAAAATAAATTAACTGATGTAATTTAAAAATAAATGACATTGTATTTAAAAATACATTAACTAATGTTATTTAAAAATAAATGACATTGTAATCAATTTGATAATAAATGACATTGTATTAAAAAATACATTAACTGGTGTAATTTATTGTAATTTAATTGCATTAAAAATACTTTAAT
>SEYY01004864.1:37500-40000 GCA_009176605.1 Armadillidium nasatum | reverse complement strand
ATATATATATATATATATATATATATATATATATATATATATATATATATATATATATATATATATATATATATATATATATATATATATATATGTCCTCGGTCTATCCTGCCACAGGATCGCTGCCTTTAGGGATCACCGTCTTCTTCAAACTCCAGAAACTCATGCAACTAATATTTCATCCCGGAATAGTGCAAAATTTATTCTTCGTGACACTAAAAACTCATTTCTCCGTAGAAAATACAATAATCTTTCTGGTTCTTCTTCACGCCTTTCTTATGCAAAAAATGTCAACTCTAACTTTGCTTCTTCCTCTTTTCCACCTTTAGTGTCTTCCGACGGTTCAACTGATGTTTTGTCTTTCTCTAAAGCTTAACTCTTCGCCCAAACCTTTGCCTACAATTCAACCTTAGACTATTCCGGAGCTGTTCCTACTCCTTCAACCTCCTCCCCCCCACACTCATTTATGCCAAAAATTATAATTTCTTCTAATGACATCAATTCTGATCTCTCTGAACTACAAAGGCGTACGGTCCTGATGTTATTCCTCCTGTGGTTCTTAAACTTGTGCTTCCGAACTTGTACAGTGTGAACAGAAGTTCGTTCTTATTAAGCTGGAAATAAATATTTATTTAAAATAGGGATCATTTCAGATTCAGCCAATCACAGTTCAATTAAGCTCCGCTCAATGTTTTATTTTATTTTATTCAAATAGAGCTTTTATGACATGATTTCCATTTTATAAAAATATTTATTTCCAGCCTAATAGGAACGAACTTCTGTTCACGACTGTACCTTGCCTTGGTAAACTATTTCTTCTCTGTATTTCTACTTCAGCCTTCCCTTCTTGTTGGAAACGTGCCCTCATTCATCCTGTAACAAAGAATGGGGACCCCTCTCAACCCTCTAACTATTGTCCTATTTCTTTTACCTCCGTTCTTTCTAAAATTTTCGAATCTATCCTTAACAGGAAGATTTGGAAACCTCTCAATCATTCTAATCTTATCTCTGATCGCCAGTATGACTTTCATAAGAAACGCTCTACTGGTAATCTTCTTTCCCCTCTGTCCGACAATTGGTCTTCCGCTCTTTGGCATTACGGTGAATCTTTTGTTGTCGCGCTGGACATATCGAAAACCTTCGATAGAGTTAGCACAAACGTTTGATTTCAAAACTTCCCTCTTTCGGTATCTACAATTCTCTCTGTGGTCGTCTCTGGTTTCCTTTCTTGTCGTTCTATAGCAGCTGTTGTAGACGGCCACACTTCATCCTTTAAATCTTTTAACAGTGATATTCCTCAAGGTTCTGTCCTATCCCCAACATTTTTTTTTTTCTATCTGTTACTTCATCTCCTATCCACTACTAGCCGATGACTCCACCCTGCATTATTCCTTTCAATTTGAAAGGCGCCCATCCTAACATCATTTAATAGATGCAAGGAGGGTAGCCTTTGAGCAATTGATCTCTGATCTTTCTCGTAATTCAAATTGGAGAAGACAAAACATGGTCGTTTTCAATGACTCAAAACCATAATTTCACCATCTTTCTACTCGACACAATCTTCTACACAACTATGATATATTCTTCGAAAACACACAACTCAAACCTTCATCTCTCCATAATATTCTACGTGTTTCTTTTTCTCGTGATATTTCTTGGAAAGATCACATTATTTCTCTCTCTAACAAGCTTCTAAGAGGTTGGGTGTTCTGAAGCGCCTTCAGAATTTCTTCACTCCACCCCAATTGCTTGCTCTTTATAGAGATGTTTTTTTGCCCCTGAATGGAGTATGCATCACACATCTGGGGTGGTTTCACTCGTACAGCTCTCCTTGAGAAGGTGGAATCTAGGGCTTTTCGCCTTATCAACTCTTCTGCTCTCGCTAATTCTCTCCAGTCGCTTTCTGCCCGTCGAACTGTTCCGTCACTCTCTCTACGCTATCACTATTACAATGAACACTGATCTTCTGAACTCTCCTATCAAATACCTCCTCCACTGAGAAGGGCTCGTGCGACATGCCTTTTTGCTCACTCTCATCCTTTCTGTGTCCAACACTTCGACCCTAGACTCAACCGCTATGCTCAATCTTACATATGTTTCAGCTATTTTTCCAACTTCCAATGACTCTACACGCCTCTAAGCGCCATATATCGGGACATGTCGGCCTTTTAAATTGACCCGATTTCTGGATTGTTCCTTAACTCTGGTGGTAACTTGGTAATCCCCGGCATTTCCCCACCAGAGGTAATAATACATATATATATATATATATATATATATATATATATATATATATATATATATATATATATATATATATATATATATATATATATATTATTTTGAAATTTATGCAGTTGTTGCTATTTATATACCCATGAAGAGCTCCATTTTACGTACTAATTCAAACCACTCTTCAGACATGTGGGAAAAGGAAGATTTACACGAAATCTTTGTGAACCATATCAACATTTAGAAAATCTTCAAGAATAAAAATAAC
>SEYY01004864.1:7500-12500 GCA_009176605.1 Armadillidium nasatum | reverse complement strand
ATATATATATATATATATATATAAAGTTTCATATATGCATTTCTTTTTGTATCGTTGTCTGACTAACATACTTTCAATCCTTTTTGTTTCGGGATATGTCGAACTTTGATCTGGAAATCAGTCACTTTTTTTCTAATGAAAATTACATTTCATAGGTCTCTAACCCTTTTTTCCATATATATATATATATATATATATATATATATATATATATATATATATATATATATATATATATATATATATATATATATATATATATATATATATATATATATATATATATATATATATATATATATATATATATATATATATATATACCCACGGTATAATACTCAATAATACTCTCAATAGTGAGATACCTATGAAAATAATTCATAATAGGCAGAATCGCTAAGCCATATATGTTTTATAATTGCTAAATGAAATAATTCTCTTACTCCTCTTATCAATCGTTGACAGTTCTGCAACTAATTCATTTCCGAATAAAGGGTTGAAATGCACAAATAATTAAAGGATGAGAAAGATTAATTCTGAAGGATAATTAAAGGAATTAATGTTTAATTAAAGTTCGTTGATATTTCTAAGGGAGAGGTGAGAGGGGTCTTATTTAAGAGAAGGAAAGGATGATGTTATAAATTGAGGTTAAAAAATGGTGGGAAAAGAGCAAAATAGAATAAGAAAGTATATATATATATATATATATATATATATATATATATATATATATATATATATATATATATATATATATATATATATATATATATATATATATATATATATTATAAAGCATTAAAACGAATAAAAAAAAACATAACCAATAGGAACGAATCAAAGGGCAACGGAGTGAAACGGAATGGTCTAGCCCATCCTATCACCCCGCTGGTTAAGCCCAGTGTGGGGTACTTTCATTGCTTCGGACGGCGCTATGTCCTACCATATATATATATATATATATATATATATATATATATATATATATATATATATATATATATATATATATATATATATATATATATATATATATAATATATATATATATAATGACCAATAAATGCCTTACTTTATATGAAAATATTTTGCGCCTAATAATTTCTACATCCCGAGAAACATGTGTGGGCTATTTAAAAGAAGAAGAAAAAAATGTGTATTATGCAAAAAGGCATGAATATTAGATTATGAAAAGAGAATAAAAAAAAACTTCTCATAATTCTCCAGGAACAAAGAAATTCAGTGTCTCCCTTGCCAGAGATGCAAGAGATAAACACAGCGAAATTTAAGAATGAAAATTGAAAAATTGCTGATGGTTGTAATTTTTGGGGGAATAAGGAACTTAGGAAATGTAGCCTATTTATAATCATATTACGGGTGCACAGCAGATACACACATGGAAATCCATCCAATAATATATATATATATATATATATATACATATATATATATATATATATATATATATATATATATATATATATATATATATATATATATATATATATATATATATATATATATATATATATATATATATATATATATATTATGTCTCCTCTGGAGGGTAAAGGCCGAAGGCCTACCAAATTCCATCAGAGTTGGGGAACATTCCGGATCGGATCGCTAATAGCCAACGTGACCCGATACACGGCGTTTGAAACTGTGCGAATCAAAGGAAGTTGGGAAAAAAGATAAAGGAAGTTCATTCTTGGAAGAAATTTTGATTCTCTTTTAATAAAGTAGTGGAAGGAATGAAAGTGATGTTGGAATTAAGGAAAGTTTGAAAGAAAGGAAGAGTATCAAAGAAATGAAGGTAAGAATATTTGAGTGTATGTGTTTGCCATCTTGCCATCTGTTACGTGTCGTGCGAAACATGGATGATATATGGGCGAGGAAATTTTTTGAATGGGTTCGAAATGAAAGGATTGAGAGCGATATGAGGTTTGAGAAGGGTAAATAGGATTAGGAACGAAAGAATAAGGGAGATGTGAAGATGGAGGAGGGGAATGGTAGTTTGAACATTTGTGTAGAATGGATGAGGACAGAATGGTTAGCTGTGTACTTAGATCCGAGGTGAATGAAGGGTAAAGGGAGAAGAAGGTCAAAGTGGAAATTTATAGAGAGTGGAAGTGAATTTGAAGAAAGGGGCTGAGTTTAGACGAGAGAAGGAGAGTTCCGGAGGACAGAGTGAGATGGAGGGTGGTGATGAGGTGGGGGATGAGAGGTAAGATGTATATGTGCATGTGCGAATAAGGGAATTGTTAGGTAAGGTCAAAGTGATATATATATATATATATATATATATATATATATATATATATATATATATATATATATATATATATATATATATATATATATATATATATATATATAATATATATATATATATATATATATATATATATATATATATATATATATATATATATATATATATATATATATATATATATATATATATATATATATATAGTCCTAAAGCTAATTTACTTTCATCAAAATGATTTTTATATATTCTCTTCAATAACTTTACTAGGTAATAAAAAGAAATTTAAATAAAATAAATTTTGAAGATTAAAATTATTATTCATCAAATGCTAAAAAGAAATAACTTAAAAAGAATAAACCAAATTTCTTTTCGTAAAAAAGAAATGATTATATTATTATTACATCTTAATTCCGAAACATTGTAGGAAATCTGTTGTATAACTTAAAACTTTTTTTCTCAATCAGAGGAGAATATTTATTCTGAATTAAAATGAGATTCAAGTATATATATATATATATATATATATATATATATATATATATATATATATATATATATATATATATATATATATATATATATATATATATATATATATATATATATATATATATATATTATTTCACATCGAGTGAGCAAAGGTCAGAGGTCCACATTAATTTCCACCAGAGTTAGAGGAAAAACGGAAGTCTGATCAGGTTAAAGCCAATGTATCCAGATACACGGCGTTTGAAAGTGTGTAAGTCATAGTAAGCTGGGAAAATAAATTAAGGGATTGTTCTCCAGATTTTACCAGTAAAGTAAATGCAAGATTGAGCATAGCGGCTAAGTCTGGGGTCTGAAAGTTGTACAGAGAAAGGATGAGACTTTGTAGAAAGGCGTGTTGCACGAAGCCTCCTCATTGGAAGAGCTATGCTACAGGTGAGTTCAAAAGAGCAGCGTCCATTGTAATAGCAAAAGTATAGAAATACTGACGAAACAATTCGATGGGCAGAAAGAGACTGAAGAGAATTAGTGAGAGCAGAAGAGTTGGTAAGATGAAAAACCTTAAACTACACCTTTGCAAGGAGAGTTGTATGAGTGGAACCATCCGAAATGTGTGAGTGTACTTTAAACAAGAGTGAACAACATCCCTATAAAGAATAAGCAACTAGGGTGGAATGAAAGAATTCTGATGGAGCCTCAGAACATCCAACCTCTTAGAAGCTTGTTATGAAGGAGAAGTAATGTGATCTTTCCAAGAAAGATCACGAGAAAAAAAAACACCGAGAATATTAGGGAGGGATGAAGATTTGAGTTGTATGTTTTCGAAGAATATATTATAGTTGTGTGGAAGGTTATGTCGAGTAGAGAGATGAAGGAACAGAGTGTTTGAGGAATTGAAAACGACCGTGTTTTTTCCTACTTCAATTTAATATAAAAGATAGATGAGAGTTCAGTTGCTCCAAGACTACCCTTCTTGCTTCTATTAATTAACTGTTGTTGGATGGGGCGTACTTCAAAGTGAGAGTAGTAATGAAGGGTGGAATCATCAGCATAGGAGTGGGTAGGTGATAAAGTAAAAGAGAGAAATTCATTATTGGAAAGGAGAAAAAAGTTGTGGATAGGACAGTGAGGAACATATTAATAGATTTAAAGGATGAACGATGGCCGTCTTCAACAGCTGCTATAGAACGACTGGTAATAATATTAGAAAGAAGGTCAAAGAAGATAGAAGGATAGATTCAAAAAGTGGAAAGTTTTTAAATCAAAGCTTTATGCCAGACTCTATTGAAAGCTTTCGATATGTCCAGTGAGATCGGAGGTACGATTAGATTATTCGAGATGCTTCCAAATCTTCCTGTTAAGGATAGATTCGAAAACTTTAGAAAGAACGGAGGTGAAAGAAATGGGACCCTGTTGTTTGAGAGTTGAGAGGCTTCCCCTTTTTCATCACAGGTTGATTTAGTGCACGTTTCCACCAAGAAAGGAAGGTTAAATAGAAAGACAAAGACGAAAAAGTATATATATATATATATTATATATATATATATATATATATATATATATATATATATATATATATACTATATATATATATATATATATATATTATATATATATATATATATATATATATATATATATATATATATATATATATATATATATATATATATATATATATATATATTCGGGTATTCAAGTAAGAAATAAAATATTTATAATTTTAACATTAATTATATCATAAAAATTCAAAGAGAGAAAAAAACAGAAAGTTTTTATATTTCCTTGCATTTAAATAGCAAAAAAATAACTGAAATAAATTCACAATCAAATAGTTAATAAATATATGCTGTTCTCTCTCTCTCTCTCTCTCTCTCTCTCTCTCTCTCTCTCTCTCTCTCTCTCTCTCTCTCTCTCTCTCTCTCTCTCTCTCTCTTTCTTTTTCATTCTATAAACATCAGAAGAGCTTTTCAAATTTACTGTTTTTAATGGATTTTTATGTTCATTTCAAGAGTGTATGTGAAACAGAGAGAGGATCTTTGGATAATATAGTGGGAAAATTATGAAAGATGGAATGGGATGGAGTGTTGAGTTGTTTTTGAAAAGATGAGATCTTTTGGAGGGCATTTGTAGGAAGGAAGTGTTAGTTTAATTTTTTAAATTAGATTTTCATATTCATATTCATTTTCATTTTCAAATTCATATTCATATTCATTTTCATTTTCATTTTCATATTCAT
>SEYY01004863.1:0-32500 GCA_009176605.1 Armadillidium nasatum | reverse complement strand
TAAATTTTTTTGAAAATTTGGATTATCATCCATCCCTCTGACTTTCTCCGATCCTTAGAAATTAAATTTATATTTATGTATTTAATTGAACAGGGTTATTGAAAATTGTTGGAATACATTTCTTTGTTGTTTGTGAAATTTGATTTCGAATATTTTTTTTTCCTCTCTTTTCTCTCTCTCTCTCTCTCTCTCTCATTTAAGATATTTACTACAAGAATTTGAAATTTCTTTTTTATTTATATTTAATTTTTTTTATTTTTTATTTTTTATTTTTTTACAGATTTCCATTGATGATGTTGACCAAGGTGAAAAAGACTCCATTTTGAAAAGTACTTTAATAAGAGGATCTCAAATGTCAATGATGGATGACCAGGATGTTGAATTGAATTATTGGAAGCACCTGACTTGTAACTATTGTAATATTAGTTTTAGAAACAAAAATGAACTGAAAAATCATTTAATAAAGACACACAGTAAAAAGCTTGAATGTAGTCATTGCAGTTACGAATGCCATTTCCGGTCAGACCTAAAAAAGCATCTTCAAATTCACGGCAAAGTAGAATTTAAATGTTCCATTTGCAACTATGAATGTAAATATGTTGGAGACTTAAAAAAACACAAGCAAATACATGAAACCAAAAAATTATTTAAATGTTCCTTATGTTTCTATGAAAGTAACCGTAAAGAAAACTTAAAAAGACACATGCTAAAACACCAAAATGAAAAAATACATAAATGTTCCATTTGTAACATTGAATGTAGTCATGAAGGAAGCTTAAAATTACACAGTCTTACGCATCAAAATACCAAATTATTAAAATGTTCTGATTGTGGCTATGAGTGTTATCGTAAAGCAAGCTTAAAAAGACACATGCTTAAACATCGCGATACAAAATTATTTAAATGTTCTGATTGTAGATTTGAAAGTAATCATAAAGGAAACTTAAAAAGACACTCGATTACACATCAACATATAAAATTATATAAATGCTCTGAATGCGACTTTGAATGCAATCGCAAGCAGAACTTAATAAGACACATGTATAAACATTAAAATAGGTTGAAAGGGTAAGAAGAATTAAAACAAGTAAAAATAAATGCCAGACGGAAAGAACATGTGTGTGGAAGACATTTTTGAATTGAAATAGTGGAACAGATCTATATTGATAAAGAACAGACATTGCAACTATTAATTCTATCTAAGAATAGAAGATGGGAGAACAATATTATCAGGCAGGATCAAATCTTAAGAACAAATTGGTTCAGGAAAAACATTGAAAAAGAAGAAATCACAAAAATGCAGAATGTGTAAAGAAAGGGTTGATCAAGACAGTTAACCACATACTAACAGCATGTGAAGCACAACTCCAGATGAGGACATACCTAGATAGGTAAAACAATATGTAATATGATCCACTTAAAGTTGTCATGCTTATAAATTTGAAATCGAAATTGACAAATTTTGGCAACACAGACATGAACCCTTTTTGGAGAATGAGGGAGCCATGATCCTATTTGATCATCAGGTACCAACATTAAAATAAATTTTATATACACACACACACACACACACACACACCATATAATAGACCAAACATAGTTGTAATTGCAAAAACAACAAAGAAGTGTAAAATAATAGAAATTGGAGTATTGTAGTCATAATAGCTTTAAATCAAATGGAACAGGAAGTTCAAAAATGCAATACTGAATTATGATATAAGGAGTGTTGAAATAGTTCAATTAGTTATTGGTGCACTTGTTATAGTAAAGGATAGTGTGACATATACAAAAAAGTTGCCCGATATTAAGGTGAAGGACATTATCATGGGAGTAATTAGAAAAAGTTTGATAATATTGAGAATAGTGTTGAGTATTTGGAAGGTCATTTATAAGGTAGGTCCAAGGTTTGAACCTGAAAAAGGGAGAAGAAAAAAATGAAAGGAACAGATAAATTAAATAACATTGAATTTGAACCTCGGTAATCTTTAACGAGAGGTCAAATTTTTTATTAAAGGAAATATTTGGAAAGCAATAGGTTCAAATAAAGCACAAAATGGATAGTTGGAAAAATCTGAACAGAAATGTTACATAATTGAAATTACTTTGATTATAACTTGGTGGGGTATGATAAAAGATAAGAATTAAAGCACCAAGGGTAAGCCAAGAAGTGGGATTGATGTGGAACAAAAATGATATTGTTGTGATCCTACTTGTGGTGGGTGTGATGAGGATAATAATAAAAAAAAATTTCTTAATAAATATCTTTAAAAATTACCACTAAAAGATACAATAGTAGAATTAGGGACGGCAGTTGTAAAGAAAAGTATAGGCTCATTAAGACTGATATGAAATAAGATGTGGATAAAATAGGAGAGAAAGGTTTGACTATAGATTTCATGAAGGAGAACCATTTAAAGGAGTAGGGGAAAAAAGATGAATTTATTTGTAAAGAAAATATAAAAAAGCGAGGGTAGCCAATCAAAAGAGAATAAGGGTATAACATTTTCGAGAAGAGTCTGAGAAAGAGAAATATGTATAAATTGCAATAATATATATATATATATATATATATATATATATATATATATATATATATATATATATATATATATATATATATATATATATATATATATATATATATATATATATATATATATATATATATATGCAGGTTCTTATCACTGCCTCTCTAAATTTTATCTATTAATTTAATTTTTAATAATGGATATGTAAGATTTTCAATATGAATAATAACTTATCAATGGGTATGGTAAAGGAACATCGGACTTAGAGACAATTTAAGAACTCTTTTATCTTTACACCTCTAATATCTTTGTAGAGGGTAATTTTAATCAATTGTTATATGAGAAATCAAGCTCCTTTTTCTAATATTTATAGTTTTAAATATTGTATACTTTGTATGATAAGAATTTGAGTTAATTTATATGTTAATGTACAATTTTATGTACAATAAATATATTTATTTATTTTTTTTAACACATTAATTTTCAATGGTTCTATATGTATTATATCAATGGTAAATTGGTAAGTGTCAGTAGATAAATTTAAAAGAATTATAATTGAAAGTTACATCAGTAAAACCAAAAATAAAATCAGTAAAACTAAAAAGCTAAAAAATTACAAAGATAACAAAAATCTCAAAAAGCTCAAAAAAGCAAACATTTGTAATAATAAATTAATTGCTGTGGGATAGAAATTAATAAAATTTATAATAAGAATAATATATATATATATATATATATATATATATATATATATATATATATATATATATATATATATATATATATATATATATATATATATATATATATATATATATATATATATATATATATATATATATATATATATACCAATAAGGTGAGTTTACTTGATTGTAAGGTAATTGACAATAGCACAGATAAAAGTTGACACTACGAAGATTAAATATAAAAGAAGAGAAGCTTCATTCGAAGTTCTTTTATATAGAAGAAAGATGAGGTCATTGTTTGTTAAGACATTGACACAAGTTAGAACATTGACCCGAAGTCAGAGATGCAAGCTGAAGAATCTGCTGAATCTGAAGGAGATTGGTATGTTCGACCTAGACAGGGGTTTAGAAGAAGAATGCAAGGGATAGGTAATTTGACCATAACTCGAGGGAATTTGTGAATTATGAAATTTTTTCTAAAATAAAACGGTTTTATTTTTCGATAATATATATATATATATATATATATATATATATATATATATATATATATATATATATATATATATATATATATATATATATATATATATATATATATATATATATATATATATATATATATATATATATATATATATATATATATATATATTTTTTTTTTTTTTTTATTTTTTTATTTTTTTTTTTTTTTTACCCCTGACCACCCAACGCTGGGGTGGCCATACTTCGCTAATGAAGCCGCCCACCGCAAACGGCCTCCTCCAGTGATCACTCAAGGCAGAGATGTCCCAGAAGATTCTGGGGCGAGAATTAGAAGGACAGAGTAACAGGAAGTGCAACACGGTTTCCGGGGCCTCTCCGCATCTGGTACAAGTGGGAGATGTTGTCTGGTTTATATTGTATTTGTGTTTGTATTGTTGTAAGTTTGGATGGTGCCCACATCTCAGCCTTGATAAGGGAGATTTGTGAGTGTCTTGGAAGGTTGTTGAAGTCGGGATTTATTTCGGGAGTGGTGTGTTAAGAATGTTGTTTGGTGGTCTGTTTGTCAAGTAGGAAAGTGTTAGTTGAGTGTGAATATGTTTAGTTATTGTGGTGTTGGGAGGGGATGGAGGGATGTGATTTAGGATTGGTTTGTAGAAGGTAGCTGTGGATAAAGGTGTTGTTTTAGTCTGTGTTCGGTTGGATGTAGGAGAGTTTGGTGGCATGGGTGTGTGGGTAGAAGGTTTTTTTTTTGCGTAGAATTGAGTGCCTATCATTTCGAGGTGGTTATTTAGAGGTAATATTTTGGTTTCATTATGTAAGTGTTGTTGTGGGTGTGCATCCAGTAATTGTGCGGAGGGCTCTATTTTGTGTTATTTGAAGTTTCTTTAAGTTTTGTTTGGAGAGCATTGGGTGCCAGACAGGGGAGGCATACTTGATGGTAGGGCGGATAAATTGTTTGTAGATGGAAATTGAGGTTTGTATGTTGTTGTTAATGTCTGTGTTGGCCACTGTTTTGAGGATGTTGAGTTTTCTGTTTGCGGCTGTTGTGGTGTTTTGGATGTGTTTGGTGAAGGTGAGGTGGGTGTCGAAGGTTAGGCCGAGAATTTTTGGAGTTTTGTTGAGGGGTATGGGTGTGTTATTTAGGAGAACTTGTGGGTGGGTGTTGGATAGGTGTCGGTCTGTTGTTATGAGGGTTATGGAGGATTTGTTTGGGGATGCCGTCATCCGGTTTTCTGTTAGCCATGTTTGAATTTGTGCTAAGTAATTTTGTGTGATTGTTGTTGCGGTATCGAGATTTTCGTGGGTGGTGGCAATAGTTATATCTTCGGCGTATGATGTAATGTGGGTGTGTGTGGTTTGGGGTTGAGGAAACAATAGTGACCTTTAACCATTTTTTTATTTACATACTATGGAAATATGTGTTTTTTAGGGTGGCCACCCTATATATATATATATATATATATATATATATATATATATATATATATATATATATATATATATATATATATATATATATATATATATATATATATATATATATATATATATATATATATATATATATATATATATATATACACCAGAGTTTAGGTAATTACGGAACCTAATTGTTAAATGCTGACATGTCCCGATACACGACTCTTGAAAGTGTGCAAGTCAAAGGAAGTTGGGGAAAACAGATAAATGGAGTGTGTTTCAGACCTTACCAGTACACTACATGTAGGATTGAGCATAGGTAGGAGCATTGAGGAGGTATGCGACGGGAGAGTTCAGAAGTGCATTGTCCACTGTAACAGCGATATTATAGAGTGACACAAAAATTTCGATGGGCAGGAGAAGATTGGAGAGAATTAATAAGACGAAAAGCCCTAGACTCCACCCCACCTGTTCATGGAGAGCTGTATTAGTGGAACACCCTAGATGTGTGAAGCGTACTCCATACAGGAACGAACAACACACCTATAAAGAGAATGCAACTGGGATGGTGTCAAAAAATATAGGGAAATTATTATAAGTACATCAAAATTGAAAAGTTTTCAGGAAAAACTGTATCATACAATTAGCACACAAGAAACTAAAAAGCCAATAAGAAAACTGAATGGTCAGATGTATATTTTGTGCATGGCTATGATAACTAATTTTAAAGGTTTAATGGATTAGTATATAAATTATTATATAAAAATTGTATATAATTGTATAAATAAGGCCTGTAAGGAAGCAAATAAATACACGTCCCTCTTCTTTAAACAGATATAAGATGGCCGAAAATGATCCAAGACTACAACTGCTCAATCTAGCAGAATTGACTGGAATAAAGATTGATGTAATCATCTCAAACATTTCAGAAGTAAAGAGTTCTAAAGTACCGTCTACAGTATAAATGGTGGATGGATTCCCACCTACTTTAGCATCGTGCGTGAGCAATCCTAAAATAACTTTCTTTAAGCAATATAGTACACACTCAAACATGTTACCAGCTATATATCAAAAACTTCTCAACATGCCATTAGCATACACAGTAACATACATGATAATAATATGGTTAAATACAATAGCCACAAATCTTCTTAAATGGCTAATAATTAAGAAGGAAGCATTATTGAAACTAAAAGGTTTTCAAATTGTAGATCTGTTAGATACTGATTGTTTCAGTAAAGAAAAAAAGATAATATCTTCACTCATTTTCTGTCCAGAATGGACAGAAAATGTTGAAAGAAAAGCCCTATATTCCGATTGGTTCAAAGATTACAAACTATATTATAACTGACCATACAATATAGAATGGTATGTTAAAGAGGAAACACAGTGAAGATAAGAGACCATAACTATATGTTAAAAACTACAGCAAAGAAATGATCTTGAAGCATTATAGATATATATATATATATATATATATATATATATATATATATATATATATATATATATATATATATATATATATATATATATATATATATATATATATATATATATATATATATATATATATATATATATATATATATATATATAATGCAGAAAAATGAAAAGCTAGATAGAGGAAGGGAAACTATTCCCCATAGACATCTGTGGAGATAAATTCCAATACTTTATACTATGAATACCGCAGTACCGAAGGGTAGCAAGGTACAAAGAAAAGAACCAAGAATCATTCATCGGCATTCTAAAAGTATTGATGGAATGGCCGTATTTACATTTGTTTTTTGGAGAATGTGAAAGAATCATTTTATTCATACCTGTCCTTACCGATTTATTAGAACACCTAATAATAAAACTAGAGAAGGAAGAGGATTATCCAATAGACAATAGGGAAAAACTAGAATTTGTTCGGAAAGGAATGATGAAATATCTTCACTATGAAAATCAATTTTTTATATACCAATTAATAAAATTAGTAGCATTAGCAACTGCAGAATATGAAAATATAGAAAACAAAATACTAAATAAGATACTAAAACATACATCGCAGGAAACAATTAAGAGAGAAATACTCCACGATAGTCTATCGATCATTGGAAGAAGAATAGTTTCAAGTTCGATTATATCTGTTGAATCAACTTATACCGGAATCAAGGCTAATTTTACTCACAAATTTACTCCCCAACATCAACAAAAGAGTGAAAGAAATATTTGGAGACTGGGTAAGAATGGAAAAGTATAAAACAGTTCAAAATGTAATGAAATATTTTTTCAAGACAGAATTAAAGGATAAAATGTTGAAAACGTATTGTTTTCTATTGCTGGAGAGCATGTCATAAATACAGCCAGTAGGTTGCTATTTTGGCTTAACGTTGAATACAAAATAATTATTAAAAAAATCAATTGAGATTTATTGTAGATCCTCAAAAGATTTGAGAGATATATGGTTTTAATCGGAGCGAAAGAGAATTTTTAATGCTAATTGAGATTAGTAGAATTTAAGTAAAAGATTTCATAAACGTAGATAATAGTTACCATTTGCAAATTAGATGGTATCACCATTTTCTAAAATGGACTACACAACAATTTTTTAAATTTTTAAATGTAATTTTCTGACCTTTATAGGAATTTTGGCCTGCCTATCATTAAGCAGTTTCTGTAGATCTAGAATAAAGAAATCCAGTCATGAAAAGAACAGAGCTCCAAGTTTTCTAGGTTCTGAGTTATACCAGTTGCAAATTGGATAGTATCACCATTTTCTAAAATGGGCAGCATGACAAGTAGTGTAGGGGGCAAATGTGGAGACGGCAAAGCAACATTTCCATGTTGCAAAGGTCTCTCCACTTTTCCCTATCAATATTGCAATAAGCATCACCCCTTTATCAATATTTTACCTTAGGTCCATATTGCAAGGTTTAGGAAGGTTTGAGAGATTTAATAGTCATGTTGGAAGCTATTATTGCTTGCAACATTTTAATTTTTATCATATTTCAATGGGGTTTTCACTAATTAGGGGCATTTTGCCCCCAAATTTGGATATATTTATATTGAGTTAGAGTCTGATTCGGAGTTGGAGTCGGAGTCAGAATGTCAGGGGGCAAAAGTGGAGATGGCAAAGTGTCACAAGACGTAGTCCGAGTAGACAGACGTCTATAATGACAGCCCGGAATTCTTAATGAACTCTTAAAATCGTCTAGGGGTTAAATAAATATTCGATAAAATAAAATTATATTCTTATTAATTTCCTTATATATAAACAAAATATTTGCAGGAGGAATTCTACTTCTCCTATTATTCTTCTTTGGAGGTATTTAACTTCTCCAATTATTCTTCTCTGGAGGTATTCGACTTCTCCAATTATTCTTCTCTGGAGGTATTCTACTTCTCCTATTATTCTTTAATTATTCAGGAGGTATTCTACTTCTCCTATCTATTTATTCTTTCAGGAGGAATCCTACTTCTCCTATTATTCTTCTCTGGAGGTATTCAACTTCTCCAATTTATTTATTCTTTCAGGAGGAATTCCACTTCTCCTGATACTCTTCTCAGGAGGTATTCAACTTCTCCTATTAATTTAATATATCGAACCCTTTTATTGGGTTTCTTTCTTTTAGGTTACGATCATATGAAATGACCCAGATTAATAAAGGTCACTCGCTTAAGTACCTAGCTTCCTTAGCTACGATACTATTAAAATATCGTAGCGTGCGAAGTAATTACTAAATACTTTTCTTCTTTTCATATTAGACGAATTGATTTTACTATACTCGCACGACTTTTAAAAATGTTAATTCTTTTTACTATAAATTTCATTCATTAATTAATTATATTTTCCATTTAATATCATCGGCGTGCTAAGTTCAAAAACGTAACAATGGTGTACCTTCATTGTTACACAAAGCAACTCTCCACCTTCTCTCCATCAATACTACAATAAGTCCCACCCCTTTTTCAATATTTGACCTTTAGGTCAATATTACAAGGCTTATAAAGGTTCTTGTGCGATTTAATAGTCATGTTGAAATTTTGCAAGCTATTATTGCTTACAACAAAATCAGTTTTTTTAAAAAAATTCATCGTATTTCAATGTGGTTTTCACTAATTAGGGGTATTTTTCCCCCAGTATTTATATTGATTTAGAGTTGGATCTGGAGTCGGAGTCAGTTGGATTTTAATAATTTACAATTTTTAATAATATTTTTTTCCTGTAGAGTTTGACTATAATAATTATTTTAATGGATTCTGACTCGGAGTCAGAATGGAGTAGGAGTCAGGGCACAAGTATGAGGGAACAAACTCTGAAACTGTAAAAAATACCCTAACAATTTTCAATACATATCAGAAAAATAAAATTTACCTTAAAACTTTTTAATATATATATATATATTATATATATATATATATATATATATATATATATATATATATATATATATATATATATATATATATATATATATATATATATATATATATATATATATATATATATATATATATATTATATTTTTTTTTTTTTTTTTTTTTTTTTTTTTTTTTTTTTTTTTTTTTTTTTTTTTTTTTTATTTCGAATTTTTTTTTTTTTTTTTTTTTTTTTTTTTTTTTTATTTATTATATATATATATATATATATATATATATATATATATATATATATATATATATATATATATATATATATATATATATATATATATATATATATATATATAGAGAGAGAGAGAGAGAGAGAGAGAGAGAGAGAGACAAACGTTTTGCTTAGGTTAGGAAGGTTGAAAAGATTACGTTAGGTTAGGTTAGGTTACGTTATGGGGTTAAGTTAGGTAGGTTAGGTTAGGTTAGTAGTAAAAGTTTACATGTTGTACTTGAATAATAAGGAAATTTATTCATAACGATATTAAAGGATATCGCTAATTTTTAATTTAGTTTATATATATATATATATATATATATATATATATATATATATATATATATATATATATATATATATATATATATATATATATATATATATATATATATATATATATATATATATATATATTAAGCTGGGTTGAATTTTTGTGGGATAACCAAACATGGTCAAATTGGTGCTCCTTGGCTTCCCTGTAGTGGGACAAAAAATCATTTTGCATTTACTCAATGTTTAGGGGGCCCAACTTTAATTTTTTTAAGGGCCGGCACCAATTTTTGGGTATTTCGGCTATTTTTGCTTGGGGCTGATATATTTTGATATATTTTTTTTTCTACTCATCTTATCAACATCAAATTTTCAAGGCTTATATAGTTTGGCAAGATGCATCTTTTTTACTTAGATAATTTTTTTGTATACTCTAAAGAAAATTTTTTTAAAAAATTTCCCAAAATTTTTTTGTTTTTAAATTTGGTTCAAGAAAAAATCCAAAACTAATAAAAAATACAAAGAAGTTATCTAAGTAAGAAATATGCATCTCCCCCGACTACATAAGCTCTGAAAATTTCACTCACTTCGCTTGAATAGAAAAAAAATTACCGCAATTTTTCATTTTAAAATTAAAAAAAAATGGGTTTGGAAATTTGACAACGCTGAGCACAAAACTTAAAATATCAAAATTCCGTGTCTAAAACTTTTAGATAATAGTCCAATCTTTGTATATTTCAAGTTCTTAAGTTATGAATTTTATATGCTTTGTTCTTCAAAATTTGGTTTTAATACTAATTGAGAGCTATTTTTGTCTCATTTCAGATCCAGACTATTCGACGTTTGAGATAAGTCCTGTGGGTGCAGTGTTTATTACTATTATTGCAAGACGTATCATGGCATGTGCAACAAGGCATAAAGACAGGCATGCAATATTCGGTTATCCACAACCACTTGTCGAAAATCAGCTACCACTGGCTGAGGATGTTTTTAGAGCCTACAAGTTCCATCAAGTAGTCAACAAAGATGCCAGTGTTACTCATCTAGCAAAGTTAGTGGCAACAGAAGTTAAAGGCATATACAATAAAGCAGGCATTCCAACAATAGAATTTGAAAGTGTTATAGTGAAAGTGAAGAGACTAATAGTGAATGTCAATGATTTGATGAAATATTCAAGAAATAAACAATCTTCTCAAAAATATCAAGATAAAATAAAATCATTTTCTTGTCTCTTCGACATTAGCGCGTGCAAGTGTGTTCATAATGGTATAGTTGAACGTAATCAATGTCAATGTCCCAATGAAAAGAAAATCCCTGTATTGGAATGGCAATTTTGGCTTGATCAAAACACTTCAAGACGCATGATAATAGGAAATGTGGACAAGGAAAGAACAGAGAAAAACATGAAACTTCAGGAAAGGAAAAGGAAACGGTTGACATTTGAAAGTAAGATGAGACACAAAGATACGCAAAAATGTGTAAGTTCAGTTGAATTATCAGGCAGTGAGAGTGATGTGCTAGAAGAATCATTTTCCTTAGAATCAGAAGAAATGGAAGAATGTCACCCTCAAAATAGAAACCAGTATCCTGAGTTGTGTAAAGCATTAGAGAGGACAAATGTGAGCAATAGAGATGCATGTCTCATAGTTAATGCTGCCCTCAAGGACCTCGGACTTGTGTCACCAAAAAACGTTGTTGATCCAAGTAAGTTACAACGCCAAAGAAAATACTGGAGAGACAAACAGTCAGAGAAGCATTTGCTGCAACACAGAGGTATGGTCTGCATTGGTTTCGATGGAAAAATAGATGAAACACTTGTCGATACTGGAGGTGTGCGTAGAAAAGTTAGAGAAGAACATTACGTGCTAGTGTCATTTCCAGATGCATGTTACATCGATCACGTTAGTCCTAACTCAGGAAGATCTCCAGATGTATTTAATGAAATTCTGGGTATTATTGAACGAACAAGATCTACAGAGACTTTAAGAGCAGTGATTTGCGATGGAACTCCTGTGAATACGGGTAACAAGAATGGAATAATCACACTGTTGGAGTTACATCTTAAAAGACCACTTCAATGGCTCATATGCATGTTGCATTTTAATGAACTGCCACTCAGGAAGTTATTTAGTGTTGTTGATGGGAAGACAACTGGCCCATCATCACATGAAGGACCTATAACCAAACTGCTCTCATTTGATCCTCAGACCAAACCCATCATTAATTTTCAACCAATTCCAGGCTCTGTAGTTGATGTTCCTGAAACAGTTACGAAAGATCTAAGTTCTGACCAGCTGTATTTACTAAAAATCTGTTTATTAATTCAGCAAGGGGTACAAAATGCAGATCATAATAATATGCGGTATTTGAAAACTGCACAGCCGGGTGCCTTAAGCCATGCAAGGTGGCTAACTAAAGCTAACAGACTGCTTCGATTGTACGTTTCAACAGAATCCGCATCTGATGATCTGAGGCGTTTGGTACGATTCGTACTGAACTTCTATGCCCCCATATGGTTCTATATCCGCTCCCATCCCTTCTGTCAAGATGGTGCAAAGAATTTTCACTTTATGGTATCACAATATCAAAAACTTTCTCCTGAGGATCAGAACATCATTTCTCCAGTGCTCCTAAACAACTCCTATTTTTGTCATCCAGAAAACTTGTTGCTAGCTGGTGTTGCAGATGAACGGGAAACAATAAGAAGATTTTCATGTCAACAAATTCTTCAAGCAAGAAAGAAAATATCCTCCACCAATGTGCAAGTTCGCTGCTTTGATAAAAGGCAGCTAAACGTCAATCTCAACGCCACTTCCTACATGGAAATGATAGACTGGGGGAGTACTCCTATCACCCCCCCACCTCTTCTTGATGATATTAGTGATGATATTTTGGTTAGTAATCAACAAATTCTCCTACCAAAGTATCCGTGTCATTCGGTCGATGTTGAAAGAAATGTCAAAGATGTTTCCGCTGTTTCTAGTAGGGTCATTGGTCATACTTCTCGACATGGTGCAATACTACAAACCAAACATTCTCGAATCGAAATACCTTCAGTACAGACAAAATCTGATTTTCTATGAGATTTTGTACTATGCAGGTTGTTTAGCATGTAAGAATGTAAGGATATTTAAGCTATACTGTATATCTGGCTATATATATATTTTTGTTTTTAAATAAGAAGATTCAAGGTAAAGTTGGGGTATGAAAACAAATCTTGAAGAACTTACTTTTAACACATTTCAGTTTGTATCTGAAGTGAGCACCAAAATAAAGTTGTTTCAAATCTGCACTACAACTTTTGTATCTTTTCAACCCAGCTTAATATATATATACTTAAAAAAAATGGATACAAAAAATTTAGTTATTATGCTTCACTAATATTGAATTTGTTAATAATTTTTCCCCGAAATTATTTTAAGTTTACACTAAATTTTTCAGTTTTTTTTCGACCGCTGCAATTTGTTCCCTCAACTATACTTGAACCGGAGCCATATTTCAATGGGACTCATTAATTAGCTGTATTTTTTTTTCTGCCAAAGCTGAATATAATGTTTATATTAAGATCATATATATATGACGTGTGTTTTGTTATGTTTCTGTTTCTATGGATTGGTATAGAATGCTATTTCTGGAGGAGTGTAGATTCGAAGAATTACGGATATTTTCTCGTACGGTAAGAGTCGAAGAAAACTCTAATTTTCTGATATTGAAGAAGACTTTCTCGGATTAGTCTCAATATATATATATATAAAGAGAGTTATGTTTTCTGCTTCTATAGGAGTATAGACTATACGGACGTCTGATAAGATAATCTATGATTATAAAGGTTATTGCAACGGACTATGAATAAGGAGATCTTTCCGATTAAATATTTCGGATAGTAAAATAGGAAAGGAGGATCTGACTGCGACTTTTATGGAATACTGGAATACAGGAACACACACACACACACTCTATTTACCGTCTTCACGCTCCTAAAATATATTTAGGATCCGCTTTTCTGGTTATTTGTTAAAGAAGGTCAAGCTTCTATTTGTTCTAGTTCTAATTTTAATTTTATTGCACCAATTTAAATATTAATTATTATAAAAGAAACGTGTGATAATAAATAGTTTGTATACAACTATACATTTATTAAAAGTTTAACACTATAATAAGAATTAAAAGTATTTTAAATATGGCACAAAATTAGTTTAAAGGTTATATAACAATGGCACTTGAATATATATATTTCTTAAAAGGTCAGAAATATAAGGTCAATGATCACGGTTACTGTATCAAATATAAAATTTTAGCTAATCTTATATTTACAGTTCCAACATAAATTATATTTAACTATATAGGACATAGTTAATTTAAATTTTGTATTACAGTTTTAATCCCACAACTACACACGTCTATGCCCAATTGCTGGAATTTAATAAGAAATAAAATAATATTATAAAAGAAATAATATATATGTTTATAAAAATAAACATATATTATTGGGAAGTATAGTTACAAATAGTATACACATACTCTACTTGTTACTTGTATTGTTACTAGTACTAGGTGTGATGGGCGTTGGCAAAACACAGACACAAATATAATAGAGAGAACTTCACGCTACAGGAGGTCGAAGTAAAAAGAGCGAGATTGAGGAGATACATTAGTTATAAAGAGAATTAAAAGATTAGGGTGGGACAAGCTGCATCATGGGAGTATGCACAATGAGAGGGATGAGGGTGTGGAGAAGTAAGGGACAAGGAGTGGTCAGTGGAATTGCTGAAGTAGTGTTCAAAGAACAAAGGAAATGCTGAAGAAAGACAACCTGCAAGTTGGAGAAAATATGCTGCAGGGATAGACAAGGGACTGGAGTTTTTTTTTGTTATAGACGCCTAACGAAAAGAATTTGTTTATTAAGAAGTTTTTATTAAAATAAAAATATAATTTTTATTTATTTGAAATAAGATCAATATAGATCATATATATATATATATATATATATATATATATATATATATATATATATATATATATATATATATATATATATATATATATATATATATATATATATATATATAGGTAATTTTTCTGTACTAGTTGGGTTAAAAGAAACTTTAACAGTATGTTGGTGTATAAATTGTACTGGATTGTCTTTATAGTTATCTATTCCCATGTAGAGACCTTCTTTCTATTTTTAATAACCCCAGAATTTACGACACTTAAATGTCTCTTTTTAAATTTCTTCATTCTTTGGAATGTTGCTTTATCTTGATCTTTTAATATATTCTTTCTTCTTTCGAAAGATCGTTAGTTAATACTACATTCTCCCTTGGGATCGAATAATTAATCTATAACATTGCTGAAGGTTTTTTTTAAAATGTTGTACTTTATGAAAATTACAATGAAAATGATAATTGTGATAAATGTTGTAAATCCAATAGTTCTGTTAGAGGTACGTATCATGTTTAAGGTTATATCTACGTATCCTGTTTTAAATTTAGTGCTTCCAACTGCTTCGAAAATAGGAACGTGGATAATAAACAAACATACATACATATATAATGTATTGTAACTCATCTATGTATATGAAATCATTTACTTATTTTCTACTGATCTCGATCTGCATGACATATCCTGTTGAGCTCTGATTCAAACCATTTACTCATATTCTTATTTATATTCTACTAATCTCGATTAGCATTAAAAATTCTCTTTCGCTCCGATTAAAACCAAATATCTCTCAAATCTCTTGAGGATCTACAATAAACTTCATTTGATTTTTTAAAAATTATTTTGCATTCAATGTCAAGCCAAAATAACAACCTATTGGCTTTATGTATAATATGCTCTCCAGCAATAGAAAACAATAAGTTTTCAACATTTTGTCCTTTAATTGTCTTGAAAAAATATTTCATTACATTATGAACTGTTTTATACTTTTCCATTCTTACCCAGTCTTCAAATATTTCTTTCACTCTTTTGTTGATGTTGGGGAGTAAATTTTTGAGTAAAATTAGCCTTGATTCCTGTATAAGTTGATTCAACAGATATAATCGAACTTGAAACTAATCTTCCAATGATCGATAGACTATCGTGGAGTTTTATCTCTAATTGTTTCCGGCGATGTACGTTTTTGCATCTCCTTTAATATTTTGTTTTCTATATTTTCATATTCAGTTGCTAATGCTAACTTTATTAATTGGTATATAAAAAATTGATTTTCATAGTAAAGATATTTCATTACCCCTTTCCGAAAAAAATTCAAGTATTTCCCTATTGTCTATTGGGTAATCCTCGTCCTTCTCTATTTTTATTATTAGGTGTTCTAATAAGTCGGTAAGGACAGGTATGAATAAAATGATTCTTTCACATTCTCCAAAAAACAAATGTAAATACGGCCATTCCATCAATACTTTGAGAATGTCGATGAATGATTCTTGGTTCCTTTCTTTGTACCTTGCTACCCTTCGGTACTGCGGTATTCATAGCATAAATATTGGAATATATCTTAACAGATGTCTGTGGGGAATAGTTTCCCTTCCTCTATCTAGCTTTTCATTTTTCTGCATTATATATATATATATATATATATATATATATATATATATATATATATATATATATATATATATATATATATATATATATATATATATATATATATATATATATATATATATATATATAGAATTCTAATGTTTCAAGATCATTTTTTTGCTGTAGTTTTTCACATATAGTCTCTATCTTTACTGTGTTTCCTCTTTTAACATACCATTCTATATTGGTATGTCAGTTATAATATAGTTTGTCATCTTTGAACCAATCAGAATATAGGGCTTTTCTTTCAACATTTTCTGTCAATTCTATTACTATCTTTATAACCTCTGAAGAAATTATCTTTCCTTCTTTACTGAAACAATCAATATCTAACAGATCTACAATTTGAAAACCTTTTAGTTTCAATAATGCTTCCTTCTTAATTATTAGCCATTTAAGAACGTTTGTGGCTATTGTATTTAACCATATTATTATCATGTATGTTACTGTGTATGCTAATGGCATGTTGAGAAGTTTTTGATATATAGCTAGTAACATGTTTGAGAGTGTGCTATTTTGCTTAAAGAAGTTATTTTAGGGTTGCTCATGCAAGATGCTAAAGTATGGTGGGAATCCATCCACCATTTATACTGTATACGGTTCTTTAGAATTCTTTACTTCTGGAGTGTTTGAGATGATTACAGTAATCTTTATTCTAGTCAATTCTGCTAGATTGAGCAGTTGTAGTCTTGGATCATTTTCGTCCATCTTATATCTGTTTAAAGAAGAGGGACGTGTATTTATTTGCTTCCTTACATGCCTTATTTATACAATTATATACTAATTTTTATAATAATTTATATACTAATCCATTAAACCTTTAAAATTAGTTATCATAGCCATGCACAAAATATACATTTGACCATTTAGTTTTCTTATTGACTTTTTAGTTTCTTGTGTGCTCATTGTATCTAGTTGTTTTTCCTGAAAACTTTTCAATTTTGATGTACTTATAATTATTTCCCTATTTGCTGCAAAGGTTCTCTTCAGCACCTTATTTTCTTCTTTAAGTACTTTCCTCCTATTTTGCGAAATCGTTAATTTCCTTTTCATGGCTTTTAAGAGTAAGTTAAAGTTTAAGGCAAGTAAACCCTAATAGAATTCTTGCAGGTTTTTTGTTCCTTTTCATCATCTATCGCTTCACTTGCTTTTGTCTTACGTGATCTCTACAGTCGTTTCACACTTATCATTACTATCGGCACTTTCTACTGATCCATTTTTGTGGTCTTTGTGGATTTTTGTGACACGCATAAAATTAAAATTCATGATGATTCCGAACATTGGAGCGCATGCAGTCATTTGAGCTATTTCCAACTATATGAGAGATGAACTTTTAACTTCTTCACTTCCAGGAATTCTAACCAATGATTTGTCTGCTTTGCCAATTTCAAATGATGGAGTCATTCTTCTTTAAGAAAATGTTAAAGAGAAATCAAGTCTCTTTAATGGCCTTCCTCTTCTTTTTTTTCATTTTAATACTTACAAAACTCATTACGACTATTTTGCACTTTTTTTAGGACTCTGTACTAACT
Organism: Armadillidium nasatum; assembly: GCA_009176605.1. NCBI lineage: Eukaryota > Metazoa > Arthropoda > Malacostraca > Isopoda > Armadillidiidae > Armadillidium > Armadillidium nasatum. The sequence goes on along the minus strand of SEYY01004863.1, from coordinate 14,349 downwards.
TATTATTACTTGAGTTAATAATAACTGGCGATATATATATATATATATATATATATATATATATATATATATATATATATATATATATATATATATATATATATATATATATATATATATATATATATATATATATATATATATATATATATATATATATATATATATTTACTGCTTGTTGGTCAGGGTAGTTATCAATTATAGATGAAATAACTCTAAGGTAATTATTCACCAATGGTAGGTCAATTATTCTGTAGCGCAACGGAAGTATGTAAGGTAGATACTTCTCTGGCTGTAAGCAGATAGGAATTCTAATCTTATCACCAATTATAAACAGGAACTAATTAGTTTAAGACAATTAATAAATACATTAATATATTCTAGGAATGATGAATAAAACTTATAAAAAGAAGTTTATTCAAAGTAAGAAATATATATAACACAAAAATCTATGGATGAATGTCACCGTTAAATAGTATAGAAATAATAATGGAGATAAAATTGTCAAACAATTTTATCCTTTAATTACCAACGGTTCTGATTAAAATTAATAATTTAAAATCCCATATTTATTAACATTATTTTCTAGTTCTAAAAAAAAAAAGAAAAAAAATACATATAGAAAAACAAAATTTAAAGAAAAATTTTCCCTTTTTCAATATAATTTTTATGTCAATATTAACGATAATATATATATATATATATATATATATATATATATATATATATATATATATATATATATATATATATATATATAATATATATATTATATATATATATATATATATATATAAATATATATATATATATATATGAAAAATTTATTCTCACCTCCAATGATTTTGTAAAGTAATCTATATTACAATTTATTAAGTCCACAATTTTAAATGTTCAGTTTATTTGTTAAAAATAATTTTAATATCAGCTGTGTAATACAATTTAAATAAGAAAGAAAAGTTAATATATATATATATATATATATATATATAATATATATATATATATATATATATATATATATATATATATATATATATATATATATATATATATATATATATATATATATATATATATATATATATATATATATCAGGGTTGGCATTGATTAAATCAAATTGATTTAATCAGTTGATTAAATCAATTGATTTTTTTGATTTTTTTGATTCTTTTGATTTTTTTGATTTTTAAAAAAAATAATAAAACTTTTTTTTTATTTGTTTTATTTTGTCATATTTTTTGATACATAATGATATAACAGATATATTAGTTCTTTCTTACTGTGTTAAAAAACTTTAAAGTAGTTTATATATTAGAAATATAACTTCCTTAATATTTGGTTCAAGATTTCATATAGGATAATACAAGAATCTGATCTTCATTAATATAATTTATCCAATATAGAACTGTTAGAGTTTAGAATTCCTAATATATATTCAATCAAATCTTCAACAAAATTTTATTGAGCTTTAATCTAATGCAATTTGAGGTTATAGACAAAAGAGAAAACAGAAAAGACAATTCCTTTTAATTTTCAACCATTTAAATTTTTATACAACATTATAAGAAAACAATATTCCCCTATATAAATTATAAAAGAAAGAAAATTTAAGCACTTTTGATGCATAATCTCTAATCCATAAATTAAATACATAAATATAATAATATATATATATATAATATAATATATATATATATATATATATAATATATATATATATATATATATATATATATATATATATATATATATATATATATATATATATATATATATATATATATATATATATATATATATATATAATAATTGCAAGTTATGTATTTAATTTATGGATTAATGATTATGCATCAAAAGTGCTTAAATTTTCTTTCTTTTATAATTTATATAGAGGAATATAGTTTTCTTATAATGTTTATAAAAATTTAAATAGTTGAAAATTAAAAGGAATTGTCTTTTCTGTTTTCTCTTTTGTCTATAACCTCAAATTGCATTAGATTAAAGCTCAATAAAATTTTGTTGAAGATTTGATTGAATATATATTAGGAATTCTAAACTCTAACAGTTCTATATTGGATAAATTATATTAATGAAGATCAGATTCTTGTATTATCCTATATGAAATCTTGAACCAAATATTAAGGAAGTTATATTTCTAATATATAAACTACTTTAAAGTTTTTTAACACAGTAAGAAAGAATTAATATATCTGTTATATCATAATGTATCAAAAAATATGACAAAATAAAACAAATAAAAAAAACAGTTTTATTATTTTTTAAAAAAATAAAAAAATCAAAAGAAAAAAAAAAAAAAAAATCATTGATTTTTTGATTTTTTGATTTTTTTAAAAAAATAAAAAAATCACCAACCCTGATATATATATATATATATATATAATATATATATATATATATATATATATATATATATATATATTATATATATATATATATATATATATATATATATATAATTTTCTTCTGCTAATGAGGATTCGAACTCGGGCCTCTCAGATGTTAAGACATTGCGTTAACCACTACACCAACTGATGGTACAAAAAGGAATCTGTCGGAACTGCTCCTGACATATCGCCTAGGCAGACAGTCCCTGTTGAATCCTCCGACCACACTTGGGCGTAGGGTTAACAAGCCAGAGCTCTATCCTTGTAAATCGCAGATACATATGTTATTCAAGAATTGCCACTTAATAAAACCGTGGAATAAATTTGTATAATTTTACTTCTGCTAATGAGGATTCGAACTCGGGCCTCTCAGATATTAAGACATTGCGTTAACCACTACACCAACTGATGGTACAAAAAGGAATCTGTCGGAACTGCTCCTGACATATCGCCTAGGATAGAGGATAGAGCTCTGGCTTGTTAACCCTACGCCCAAGTGTGGTCGGAGGATTCAACAGGGACTGTCTGCCTAGGCGATATGTCAGGAGCAGTTCCGACAGATTCCTTTTTGTACCATCAGTTGGTGTAGTGGTTAACGCAATGTCTTAACATCTGAGAGGCCCGAGTTCGAATCCTCATTAGCAGAAGTAAAATTATACAAATTTATCCCACGGTTTTATTAAGTGGCAATTCTTGATATATATATATATATATATATATATATATATATATATATATATATATATATATATATATATATATATATATATATATATATATATATATATATATATATATATATATATATATATATATATATATTAGTGATGGCATCCGCATCCGCACAAAAATCAACATCCGCATCCGCATTTTCGAAAATTCAACATCCGCATCCGCACTTTCGGAAATTCAACATCCGCATCCGCATCCGCACTTTCAAAAATTCAACATCCGCATCCGCATCCGAATCCGCACTTCTCCAAAATTCGACATCCGCATCCGCATCCGCATCCGCATCCGCAAATTAGAAAATATGACATCCGATCCATCACTAATATATATATATATATATATATATATATATATATATATATATATATATATATATATATATATATATATATATATATATATATATATATATATATATATATATGCGAATTGTAGATCAAGAGTGAGGGTGAAGAGAGAACTATCGGATTGGTTTAGCATAGGAGTGGGATTGAGACAGGGGTTTGTAATATCTCCATGTTATTTAATCTATTGATGAATGGTTTACTTAGAAAAATGGAGAGAGAAGGGAAGAGTATTACGTTGAGAAATATGGAGGGTGAATGTGAAGTGAATGTTTTACTTTTTGCAGATGATGCGGCATGTGTTGGTGGCAGAATCTGGAGAAAAGATGAGAATACTTGTGAGAGAGTTTGAAGGGAAATGTGCAAACACGAGATTGAAATTCAATCCAGCGAAGAATAAAGTTATGAGGATTGGAGGTGGGGATGAGAAAATGTGGAGGGAGGAATTGGTTTGTAGAAGTGTGAGAATGGAAACTTGAGGAGGTGAATGAATTCAAATATCTAGTAATGTTGGGTGGAAGGTAAGGGTGAAACGGAAATAGAAATAAAGAACAGAGTGGTAGAAGGAATGAAAATATTGTTGGGCCTAAGAAAAGTATGGAAGAAAGGAAAAATTTCAAAAGAAATAAAGATAAGAATGTTTGAATGTATGTGTTCACCTTCTGTATTGTATGGGTGTGAAACATAGATGATAAGTGTTCGGTCGAGAAAAAGTTTCCATGTCTTTGAGATGAAAGATTTGAGAGCGACATATAAATTGAGAAGGATTGATAGCATTAGAAATGAAAGAATAAGGGAGATGTGTAAATAGAAGGGTGCAATTGATAGAGAGGAGGAGGATGTGCTAAAATGGTTTGGACATATGTAAAGAATGAATGAGGACAGAATGGTGGGCAAGGTACTTAGATTCCATGTGGATAGAGGTAAGGATAGGGGAATGCTGAAGTGGAGATGGATGGATGGAGTGAGAGTGATTTTGATGGAAGGAATTTGAGTTTAGACGAGGTTAGAAGATTTGTGGAGACAGAGATGGAGGGAGGTGGTGAAAGCGTTGAAAGGTAAGAATAGTTATGTTTGTAAGGGAATTGTGGCGGGCACCACCTCACGAAAGTGGGAAAGGTGATAGTGAAATTTATATATATATATATATATATATATATATATATATTATATATATATATATATATATATATATATATATATATATATATATATATATATATATATATATATTAACATCCGCATCCTCATCAAAATTAACATCCGCATCCGCATCCGCATCCGAACTTTTCGAAAATTCAAAATCCGCATCCGCATCCGCATCCGCATCCGCATCCGCACTTTCGAAAATTCAACATCCGCATCCGCATCCGCACTTTCGAAAATTCAACATCCGCATCCGCATCCGCACTTCTCCAAAATTCAACATCCGCATCCGCAAATTGGAAAATATGACATCCGATCCATCACTAATATATATATATATATATATATATATATATATATATATATATATATATATATATATATATATATATATATATATATATATATATATATATATATATATATATATATATTTGTGTTGATGTAGGAAACCCCAGGCTAGCTCGTTGTGGTGCTAATTTGCTCACTCTCTCACTATCTCACTTTCTTTAATTAACTCGCTTTGTTTTTTACAAAAATACATTCTCATTGTTTCAATATTGCTGTATCAGCGGTAGACTTTGGTTCACCAAACTAAAATTTGTTGAAAATTGATTTTTGTTTTATATTATAATAAAGAAATTTTATTATAAAAATTCTCCCTCCCAATCTAAAAATTATTCCACCCAATCTAAAAACAAAACACATAATAAATCAAGAAATAATATACATATGTACACTAACCTGATACCATCAAGTCTGACGAGATACCAAACTTCTCCATTCCAAGGTATGCACATGAGGAACGTGGGAAATTGTTAATAGCAAAATTTTGAAATTATAGTAACTAAATCGATTAATATTCTTCCGGTACAGGTACCAGAGGAAGTGGAATGTTGGAAGGAGTGTCGTATAGCTCGATTGATGATGAATCGAAGGTAATATAAGGTAGTGTTTGTCGAGGTAGGAAACGAAGAATTCTAGGACGAGTTGAAAGAGAGGTTCTAGTAAGAGGTACAAGAGGTAAATTAGGATATGGAACGAGTGCAATGGAGGTAGGATTTAGATTGGAGGACGAAGGAATTGTAGTAGGATTTAAATGAGGTTAAGGAATATTAGTGGGAAAATTAGAATGATTATGATTTAAAGATAAGCGTTTAATTTTAAAATGAAAAATTAAAATGACGATAATAAGAATAAGTAACCCAATTAATATAGAAACAGAATTAGCGTAAGGAAAGATGCGAGTATCAAGAAAAGGAGAATGATGAAGAGTTTTATTTAAAGAATCCAATTGAGTATTCCAATGAACAATTGGAAGATTAGTTAATTTAAGAATTTTAACATGCTCAAAAGAATGATTTAAATAAGAATAGATGATAGGGATATCAGGAGTATTAAGTGAAAAGGAAACATTTCTTGAAATGGGAGTAGGATTTTCATTCATACATTATAAGTAGGACGTAAGATGATACGAGAAGATAAAGAAGAAGTAGAGTAGAAGGAGTATGAAAAGGAATGAGGTGATATACATTAAATACATCATTCTTCATAAAAGGAATGATAATAATAATGTGATAAGATGAAAAGTCTGGAATAGTCCAGGAAGCAGAAAGAAATTTGTAAAAATTTTCAATGGTGAAAGGAAGAAGTGGGGATAATTTAGTAACTATTATATTTTCAGAAATATAAGGTTGTAGAGAGTCAAAAGTATAAAGATTATAAGATGTTGTTTTTCTATGGGATAGTTGGTAAGCGTCTAAAAGTATAGATTTTATATTGTTTATATTAACAACATAATTGTTAACAGAAACAAAATAAGAATTTAACAAAGTTATACAATTGAGAAAAGAAAACGCCAATTGTAAATGTTGAGTGGAATTTTGTAATTCGGAAACAGATTTAGAAAGTTTTTACAAGGAATCTGTGTTATCCTTTAATTGGTTTCAAAAGTTTATAAAAAGTGAATACGTTATTAGAGTGCTCAGATAGAACTTCTATTTGATGCTGTAAAGTTTTAACATCACTGTCTATGGCAGTTCCGAATAAAACTTTAAGAAATTGTCCACCAACATCAATTAGACCTCTGCGGGATTTAGAATGATGTGCAGATTTAATCCAGGGATCATTCATAAGGTCTCGCAAAGTATTTGAAAGATGTGCAAATTGTTGTTCTAAAATATCCATGTGATATACATAGAAGTTACTATTGTAAGTCCAATAATCATCACTAAACATTCTATTATCAACAGCTGAAGAGTGAAATAAGGAAGAGTGATATAAGGGAGTAATATAGGAAGGATTTAAAATAGGTAGATTTTTCGAAGAAAATGAATTTGTAGGAGAAGACTCAAAGGAATGAAGTTTCATTCTAACAAAAGGAATAAAAGAAGATTTGATTGAATTCACGTCAGCATAAGAAGTAGGAAATTTTGTCAAAAATGTCCTTAGTGCAACGTAAATCAACACGAAGATCTAGATAGCCAGAAATGAAGCAAGCAGAGTGAGCAAAGTTCATTACCAATCCAGGGGAAATGATAATGGAAGAAGATGATGAGTTTGATGAAGACATTGAATGGCAGGCTATTAGTTCTAAATTATAAAGAAAGAACAAAAAACATGCAAAGCAATTTATAGTAAAAGGAAGGCATTTTTATCTGTAAAGAAAAATAAAATAATATAAATTTAAAACATCAAAAGCAAGATTATATTTGTTGCTTAACATTAAGTTATAGCATGCAAAACAAAAAAATATTTTTTTTTTTTCAAAAGTTTTTCTATTTTTATTTTATTTTATAGTATAATTATTTTCTTATATTTTTAACAAAATACAAGAAAATTAAATAAGAAGATATCAATTATCTGCTTAGATGTAAATAACAAGTTAATTATACAAACAAACAATTGAAAATAATTGTAATTTACTAAAACTCTAAAATATCTAATTATATAAGAAACGGATATGTACAAAATTTTTATATAATTATTTACTTTTACAAATTTTAGGAATGGCACCAGTTTTCTCGTCTGGTTTATTATTATCACGAGAAGAAATTGGTGTTGATGTTTGAATATTATTTCTATTTTGTTTACGGGGTAGTGTAGGTAATGAGGTAAATAAATCGTTATCTCTATATAATTCATATGAAAAGGTTGGATTATATTTATTTATATTTTGTTTAGGGGGTAAATTCGGTGGATTATTAATATGTTGTTTAGGAGGTAAGTTAGGATAATTTAAAATTTGAGACGGGGTAATACAATCTCTTAATTTAGGTGGTAATTGAGGTGAAGGTAGGAATGATATAGTAGAAGGATCTACAGTATAGGATTTTGGAATATCAGGGTTTTGTTTTATTAATTCCTGATTTTGTAGTCTAGTTCTACTTCGGGTTTGCATAGGAGTATTATCTCTAGGACCTTTATAAAATTGATATGGGTTATAAGATGGATCTATATGTCGATCATCTATTAAAGGTGGTTCTAGTTCTCCACTAGAAACATCTGATAGAGATTTATCAGTTTGTTCAAAAGGTAAAGGTGGAGTAAAGGATTTATGAGTTATATCAGATATAGATTTTTCAATAGAGTTTGTATTATCAATTCCAGATAAATTAGAATTTGTCGGAAGGGAATAATCCTTATTCATAATACTTTGAATAGTAGAATTATGTGGTGAATAAGGAGAATATGAAGAAGGTGTGGAAATATTTGAAATATTTCGACGAGGTAACGGTTTTGGAGTTGACTGATAAGTTGGAGATATACTAGGTGAAGTATATGAAGGTTGTATTGGAATAACATTTTCTATTTCTACATGTTCTGTAGAAAGTGGACTTTCGGAAGAATTTGTTTTTGACGGAGCGGAAATTGGAGATGTGTGTTGTCGCTGCGAAGCGGCAATTGGAGTCGAAAATTTTTGTTGCGTGTGGTCCCCCTCTGAAGCTTGAAAATCACTTCGAGAGTTAAGAAAATGATATGGGAACAGAAGAGGAAAAAGACGGAAATTGTGAAAAAGGTAAATCCAAAGGATGTGAATTCAAGTACTAATTCAATGGGTACTAATGGTGGAAATAAGTTGTTATTTGAAATGTAAGAAATCTTACCTAAAAAGCAGTCAGATATATTTAGGATTGTAAAATTACATTATTAAAGTTGCCATTGCACTGCTATCAGTGTTTAATGATGGTTTCAGAATAGTTATTAAAAAATGATTCTCAAATATATAAATCTAATGAGTGGTTGGTTTGTGTTATTATTTTAAAATTGAATGAGTTTAACTGGTGTTGATGTTTTAAGGTGTGTTTTCTGATATTAGAATTGGAAGAATGTTAAATTTTTACCAGTACTCGGTGATACTCCACTATATATATATATATATATATATATATATATATATATATATATATATATATATATATATATATATATATATATATATATATATATATATATATATATATATATATAATATAAAAAAAAAAAAAAAAAAAAAAAAAAAAAAAAAAAAAAAATTAAATTATATATTATATATTATATATATATATATATATATATATATATATATATATATATATATATATATATATATATATATATATATATATATATATATATATATATATATATATATATTTAACGAATGGTTTGTGTGTTGTATGGTATGATTTGATATGATATGATACTCCGTCAGGTTTGGAGTTGAAGACTTTTCCGACTAGTCTAAAATATATATATGAAGAGATCTATGGTTTCTGCTTCTATAGGAATATAAACCTTACAGACGTCTATTAGGATAAAAAGGATTATGGCAACGGACTAAGGTAAACGGTTATTATCTGACTGCGATTTTAGTTAGGATATTGGAACACACATACACTCTATATGAAGTCTTTACGCTCCTAAAGTATATTTAGGATCCGCTTTTAATAGTATTTGTTAAAAAAGATCATGCTCCTTATGATAAAAGTTCTTTTATTTAAATGTTTCTCTGCTCTGGTTTTTACTTTTAATATCCTTGATTTATGCGCTAATAATATATAATGCACTGTTAATATCAAAGTATCTATGTGTGATAATAATTGGTTCATGTATTAACTATACATTTATTAAAGGTCTAACACATATAAGAATCAACAATAATATTATATTTAGCACAAATGGTTATGGTATTATGGTTATGGTATTCAATATAAATTTATAGTCTAACAATTTATATTTCCTTAATTCCAAATGACCCCAATATTAAAACAATTTTAAACCCAAGACTAACACACGTTATACCGCCGCAATTTGCTAGAAAGAAAAAATAAATATAATTGAAATAATATATATATTTATAAAAATAAAATATATATATATTATTGAGAAGTATAGTTACCAATAATATACATATACTCTACTTGTTACTTGTATTAGGTGTGATGGGCGTTGGCAAAACACAGACACAAATATAATAAAGACAACTTCACGCTACAGAAGGTCGAAGTAAAAAGAGTTAGGTTGACAACAGACATTACTTATAAAGAGAAGGTTGGGTGTGACAAGTTGCATCATGAGAAGGTAGGCAAGCAAGGAGCGGACAGTAGAATTGCTGAGGTAGTTCAAAGAACAAAGGAGATGCTGAAGAAAAGCTGCAGGGATAGACGAGGGACTTGGAGGGTTTGAAGCAGACGCCAATCGTAAAGGAATTTTGTTAATTATTAAGTTTTTATTAAAATAAAAATATGATTTTTATTTATTTGTAATTCAGAAGAATTATTTCTGTATAAAATCCTCCTTCCCAAGTTAGAAACAGTGGGAAACAGGTTTATAATAAACAAAAGGAATTGGAAAACAAATTTAAAATATTGAATTCAAAGAAGTGAACTGAGTTCAATTAGAAGTAAATAGTAAATTCAAACAGAAAGAAACATTACAAAATTTCAAATTTCAAATAGAAATTCAAAGTTGAAAAAGCAAAGATGATTATTTGAAGGTTCAAAGTTCAAATTCAAAAAAAAAAAAATTTTTTTTTAAAATTATTAAGTTATTTAAACTATAGGAGAGTAAGGAAATTCAAAATGACATTCTGAGAAAGAATGGTGAATTAAAAACTGAGTTTATATTTAAAACTGAAATTGAGAAATTGATATTCAAAATTTTGAAATTGAGTGGAAAATGAAATAGAAAAACAAAAACAAAGAAATGATGCAAAGTTTAAATAAAGTTCAAATGTCTGAATTAATATTTGAAAAATTAAAACAAATTTTTATAAAAAAAAATTTGAATAGCAGTGTTTAAAATTTGTCAAAGGGTTTGAAAATTGGGAATTAAAAAAAATTATTCGAAAAAAAAACAATTATACACAAGATACTACATATAAAAGAATGTGAAGTGGACATAATGAATGAAGTACATACAAGCAAGCAAGTACTGATGTTAGAAAGTATGAAAGGACACAATTAAGACGTTCAAAGCAAGTATGTAATTTATATGGTATTCTTGTATAAGAATGTTAATGTTCTGTAATGCAAATTTGTGTAAAGAAATGTATGAAGTGCAAATTTATAAATTATACAAAATAATGATAATAATATAAATAATTATGATTATGAGTACATATAAAACCAAATTAATCAAGTTAAATAAATAAATCAACCATTAGTTTTATATGAAAGATAATTTATATAATTTATATAATTTAACTGGTAAATTATTAAATTATTGTACTGAAATGTAAAAGTACAAATAAAAAAAATGATGAAGTACATTGAAAAGTTATTGTATAGAATTACAATTTAAATTAACAACTTAAAATTGAAATGAATTAATAAAATTTATGAATTAAATTATTACAAAAAGAAATATAAAGAAATTATATTGACTATTCCCCCCTTTAAAAAAAAACTTTTCAAAAAAAAAAAATAAATAAATAATGGACAAAAGTGTAAATGTAAATAATTAGAATGAATGAACCACAAAAAACATACAAAATGGAAATAAAATAAAATATTCAGAACATACTACAAATACTAAAGTTAATTATGACGCTATAGGTATAGCAGTTTCAAAAATAGCTTGCAAAATTATGAATATTATTGCATCTAAAATGATTAAATAAGGATTAATTAATAAGAAACATGTACAAAATTCTACTTTTTCAAGATAAATTTAAACGGCTATGACGGCAGATATTCGGCGCAAATGGACAATTCCCTTTGTACAGTAGTAGAATTCTATTTTTGACATGATAAGTCCAGGTGGAGAGAATTGTTGGGCCTGGCAAAGTTTTTGATAACAAAGTAGGTTCACTCATTCACAATGACATCAATTTTGAGTGTAAATGTTGGAAAGAGACGATAGCGGCAAAAAGTTCAAAGTTAGTGGTAACTGAAAAAAAATAAAATGATTAGTACATTGGACATTAAAAAAAAAATGAAATTAAGTAGATATGAATGTAAAATCGCAAAGGTATAAAGTTAGTTTGAAAGTTAAATTAAATTTTAAATTTTAAAATTGAAGTAAATTTAAAGTGATATATATAAAAAAAAAAACGCAAAATGATACGAAGTAGTAAAGTACACAGTAGTAAGTAGTAAACAAAATTTAAGCAAAAACTGTAAAAAAAAATAGTAAATAGCAAAATAATTGAGAAAAAAAAATTTGAAAGAATCCAGTTGCTGTAGGATACTAATCTGTGATGGATTTATAAATATTTTGGTATACATGGATAGATGATATATATATATATGCAAAATTATAGTCTTGCTTATGATGCTTATGTAGCTCTAAGGTCGTAGATAGCTTTAGGGTATGATGGCAGACCTAACATTCGTCTATACAAATAAATTTTTAATTCTTACCTTTTCAGAATTTTTTTTCTTATCTTAATTAAACAATATGTATAGTTGGTATATTAAAATGTTATCACTGCTTAATATTTTTTATTTTGTATAATAATTTTCAATTACAGAGTCACAGATTTTAACCGTTTTGTTTTACCGGCTTTTTCGTTCGAATTTTATCTTACACTAAAACTCAAAGATCGATATTATATCGAATATCGCTTATTTACGCGATATATCGGTACCCAACTCGATACATATCGATTATTACATATATTTAAAAAATTAAATATTATCAATACAACTTTTACTCCAAGATGGTGACTTCCAGAGAATGAATTTCCAAGTAACCAGTTTACTTGGAGATTCATACCTGAACACCCAACCTTCTTACCTAGATGTTAGAATAGTGATTTGAAGAAATAGTGAAAAGTAAAGCATTAGAGGAAACTTATTCTAACAAATAGTATACCTTAAAAATTGTAAAAATTTAATTTAAAAAATTGTAAAATATTAAAAAATTACAAAAATTGTAAAAAAATAATTAAAAAAATGTAAAATATTAAAAAAATTACAAAAATATATTTATATAGCACCTTCAATTTATTTATCACATTTTTCTTGTTCAACACTTTCATTACTTAAACTAAAATATGGTTTAATATTAATTAATATTTTCACATTGAACTTTATTATTCTTTTTTATGTATACATTATTACCGGAAAATTTTACAATGGGATAGGGACCATGGTATACTGCTTCTAGTTTGTTTCTGCCATATTGTTGGTTCTTTACAAGAACAAATTTCGCATCTTGTAAGTTCTTTGGGACATATATTTTTGGATTTTTGGCAGAAAATTCTGGAGATAGAGGGAGTCCCAAAAACAATTTCAATTTTTCTGCGTATGTTTTTATTGAAAGTGGGAATGAGGACTCTACTTGTTCTATTAAAGCTCCAGGGAGGGAGGGATTTTGACCCATCATTAATATAGCAGGGGTTATTCCTTCTGAGTTTAATGGTGCAGTTCTTAAACACAACAGCACTAGGGGAAGGAGATCCAACCAATAATTCTGAACATCTTCCAACTCATCCGACAGCATGGCTCGAAGAGACCTCAATAGTGTTCTATGAGAATTTTCTATGAGTCCATTACTCTGAGGGGTATAGGCAGAAGTAAAGTTATGTCGGGATCCTAGCTCCTCACAAACACTTTTAAATAAATCAGAAGGTAAATTGTCCACCACTATCCGAAACATAAGTTCCTACCTCTCCAGCTATGGGCAAGAACTCACTTGTTATTGTCTCCACAATTGTAGAGGTTTATATGTTTTTCAAGTGGGAAAGCAAAGAGATAGCGAGAAAATCTATCAATTAAAGTTAAAAGATATTTATAATTTTTACATGCAGGCATTTTAAGAATATCTATATGAACCACCTGAAATTTTGCCTGAAACTGGCTGGTAAGATTCATATGGTGGGCTTATTTTGCGTAATGATTTAGATCTCTGACATGAATCACAACTTAGAACAAACTGCTTTGTGTATTTTGGCATATCCTTCCATACAAAGCGCTTCCTAAGAGATGCCAGAGTTTTCTTGACTCCAAAATGCCCAAGTGAATGCGAATAAGAAATAACAGGTATAATGAAAGATTCAGGAACAAAGACACGAGGTGAAAGTGGAATAGATTCATCGACAACCAAAGACAGTAGGTCATTTTTATAATAATAGTTTCGCTTGGTCAGCTTGAGATTAGTATTTTGCTTGTTTAAATATTTTTGAAGTTGCACATCTGTTTCTTGTGCTGTTTGAAGTTCTTTATAATCAATTTTACACTGAAATAGTTTAAACACTTCACTGGATGAAATATGGAAAATAGATGACAGTGAA